>JAQRGA010000207.1:0-183020 GCA_029237695.1 Conchocele bisecta
TTTTAAAAATAAACTCAGAAAAATAGACAACAGTGAGGATCCAGAACAAGATCTTCACTGTTTGCAAACACTGCCAGTCTAGGGGCCATTTCACTAAGCTTTGTATGACTAAAATGTGCGTAAGTGCAAATTTAGGATCGTCTGTAAATTTCAATTGATGGATTTACATTAATTTTGCACTGACGAACATTTTAGTCGTACAAAGTTTAGTGAAATGGCCCCCTGGTCGGTCGTGTGAAAAGGGTTAAACCTGAAACTCTAACACTGGAACTGAGTTCTAGCTACTATAAATAATGATAATGGATACATTCCGAAACAGCACACCCCCAGATACTGTCTGCACAAGTTAAATGTGGTCCTATAATGCATTGTAACTTGTTTAATCTGAGAATCACAATCAAAGTAGATCGTTGGAATAACTTCTGTTTGTCGACTCTGTAGTCATCAAATTAATATACGCTTCTTTCTGTTGATCTGCGCAGCGAAGCACTAAGGTAGGATGTTTCAGGACTTCTGCTTCTATACCTGTGGAGAAGATAATGGAAAATGTTGTTGAAGAAATGAAACAAGGGCATCGTTATCATTAAGCTAATCAATCCCCTCGGTTTAACACGTTTGCCTTACAACGTCTTCATTGACCTTGACTTTGGGCGGTCGAACGTGGGTTATATGCAAAACAAATTTGATGTTCAATGATCATACTTTATAATATATCGAAATTATTATGTTTTCAGGTGACACATTTAATTAGCATAAATAATAAAAAAATATCATACCTCATTTGCATATGAAAATAACCTGATACAACCACGAGTCACTATCAGTAAAATACATATTACTAAATGATTATATCTGTATAGCGGGCACTCGTGATCATAAACAGCAACTAACCTGGTAGCACTTCTCGAGCGAGGAGAACGTATGGGACTCGTGGAGCGATATCAACTGGTGCTGGAGTAGTCCATCGTAGGTACGGGCGGGGCTAAACCATGGCGACGTAACTCCTGCACCGCTCTCTCCCTGAAAATACAGGTTCACGGACAAATTAACTCATTGCAGTCAAAGTATATAATCATATTTTTTTTATTTTCTTTATTTCTTCATAAAAGTATATGTTGTTACGACTCATTTGAACCATCTTGTTGAGAATATGTTACACTGTTGTTTTCTTCATGTACACAAAATGACCAATCGCACTGTTTCATTTGATTTAATTCCACAAATCTTGCGTTATATCCAAGTATTTATTATCAGAAACTGTGATAAACATACAGATAGCGGTATTTGATTTATTGGTGTTTAACGGTCTATCAATAGCTAAGGTCATTTAAGTCCGGGCAAACGGGTTCATTCCCGCATGTAACCTGCATTGGGAAGAATAAGATTGCGAATAATCGTCTTACTCAAACCAGATTCAACTGTCATATACAAAAATGCCAATGACGTATGTGAGGGCGAAACCAGGTCTCCGGTTGGAATTCCGGTAAAGATGAATCCCGATTGTTAAATTACACATCACATGCTCCCACCTACCACCCAGGATTTCCCTTGGAATATGATTTATAACTGATTGGATGACACATTTAACAAGGTGGGGATATGATATAGAGAATAGTAGGTTAGTGCCGTGAATGGGTAAAAATATCTGGCAAGGCTGAGGAAACAGGATGGGTGAGGTTCTGCCGAGCACATCCAGTTTCCGTGCAGCGCCAGATATTTTTTCCCATTCGCGGCACTAACCTACTATTCTATTCATCTCGTCAACACCTATAAATGGCTTTAAAATGCAAAAACATAGCCCCAGCCACCACACATATTCATACGCAGTGATTAGGTCGTATGGACAGGATTTCAAAACTATTTCACGGCACCGTGTTTCACGGCACGTATGCACTGTGTTGACGGCATCAATATCAATTCACCCTTTCAACACTACAGATCTGTGGATGGATTGGCAGAAAGATACATGTAATTGTTTGGGCTAGGGCTAGGGTGAGGCATTGTCTCTTCTTAGTAATAACAAAACACATTTAACGTCCCAGCAACAGCTAAGGTCATATAGCGAGGAATTTGACATTAGCAATGACGGCTACAACATGTAAGAACAGCTATAAGTAGTTGGTAAGCACAGCAATAGACATGTATCCTTAACACAGATGGAATTTGTTACACAAATAATTTTATAGTTTTTGTTACACAAAAAAAGTATACGTTTACGAATATGTATTATAAAAAATATAATAAGTATTTAGTTTATAGCTTGACGAGTTGCAAACGTGTAAATCATAAATATACAATCCATAATATACATGTAGCACAATTGCCAATATTGATAAGAGAATACCTAAAGGAGACTGAAGAACCCAAAATCTAACTATTTAACGATAAACCTAAAATATGGCATAATTCACAACATGGGAGAAATGTTTGTTTGTTTGTTTGTTTATTGGTGTTTAACGGCCTATCAACAGCTAAGGTCATGTAAGGCCAGGCAAACGGGTTCGATCCCGTTTTAGCCTGTTGCATTGGTGGGAAAATCCCAAAATCGGAACGGAATATTTACATCGAGAAAAAATATATTCAGCCCTGAAATTAGAATAACCTGACCTGGTGCCAGGTCCATACCAGATCAGTCACTTGGACCTTCCCATAAAATAGGGCCAAACCAGGTCTCCAATAGGAATTCCGGTAAGGATGAACCCCGATAGTTAAATTACCCATCGTGTGCTCCAACCTGCCACCCACGGGACAAACGTGATAACCCCTCCCATAACAAGTAGATTTGATTTAATATATAAGTGTTTAATGGCCTATCAACAACTAAGGTCATTTAAAGCTGGGTCAACAGGTTTGATCCCGCATGTAACCTGCTGCATTTGGGGGAAAATCCAAAAATCGAAACGGAATATATATTCAGCCCTGAAATTAGAATAACTGACCTGGTGCCAGGTCCATACCACATCAAAGTAGCTTGGCCCCTTCCCCTAAAAGTAATAGGATTAGGAATAACGATATTACTCATATAAGGGGTATAACCAGATTAAACGCTCACATACAAGAACGCCAAAGACGTACCTGAGGGCCAAACCAGGTCTCTGTTCCGGATACCGGTAAGGATGAACCCCGATCGTTAAATTCCCCTTCGCATGCTCCCACCTGCCACCCACACAAGTAGAAAAGCTATAAATATTTCCTTCACAACCACTTCCATTTGCTACTGAAATCTAAATTTTCTTAAACTTTCAATAGAACACTACCAACATGCATCATCTACTTGCGCTATAATTTATAAATAAAAGCCATGCACGCTGAAGAGATGTATAAATGTCAATTCTGAATATTAATATGTTTCCGCGTCACCAACATATGACTATTGTCTGTTCCACGTTTTGCTGCCGACAAACTTTAGCCTATTTAACACATTAAATCTAACAAGTACTTTTTCATAAATAACAAAAATGTTTGCCGTCAGCAAAACGTGGAACAGACAGAAGAGATAACCAGATTAAACCCTCACATACAAGAACGCCAAAGACATACGTGAGGGCACACACTGTACCTACAAGCTGGACTCCAAATAAGTAGATTACTTTCGCGTTTTGTAATATGTGGCTGTGACTGGAAAAATGGGGCTAACAGGTTTTGCGACCAGTGTAGATCCAGATCAGCCTGTGCATCCGCAGTCTGATCAGGATCTGCACTGTTCGCCAATTCCTCAATGAAACACCCGTCATGCATCGAACAAGCGATATAGTTTGTTATCAGGCTACAGGTTTTGTTTTATTTCATCAGGAGCTAGACTGGTCACAAATCTCATAAGCCCCAGTTCTCCAGTCGCGGCCATACTTGTTGCAGTTACTGCAGAAATGAGGATTACGACTTTTGTGACCTATAAAGTTCTCACTTGCTCGCACTCTTGTAGCCTGGATAAGGATCAAGATTGTTTGAATCACGACAGTGTTACAATGATTGATTGTCAAACAGTGTAACCTGTGCATCCGCTCAGTCTGATCTGGGACTACACTGATCCCATCTGCCACCTGGACTGAAAAAACAAAAACTTTAATGCAAATTTCGAAATTCAGGGGTGCGAGCAGCACATTATGTGAAAAGAGGAAATTATTCAAAACTAGATGGTCGCGGCCTGCATGTCGCGCCTTGGGGCGAGGCATGGACACTAAAAGAGATATAGTAGATGGAAAAACTTTAACCAAAAAACTTTAACCGGACACACGTACGTACGTAGGGACGGACGCCAAAGTGCCGACTATATCGCGCTTTCCGCAAGCGGTCGCGACAAAAACTTTAACCAAAAACTTTAACAAAAAATTTCAAAGTAATTAGACCTTGACATTGGGCACAGGGGCCGCCGCCGCGGGTAGAATGCAAATATAGATGATGATAAACACCCATGTGAAGTTTCAAGGTAATGGGCCTAGCAGGTGCAGAGATATAGTACATGAAAAAACTTCAACCAAAAACTTTAACCAAAAACTTCAAAGTAATTTGACCTTGACATTGGGCACAGGGGCTGCACGGGTGGGGGTAGAATGAAAATATGGATGATGATAAACAGGCATGTGAAGGTTCAAGGTAATGGGCAAAGTAGGTGCATAGATATAGTACATGAAACAAATTTAACCAAAAACTTTAACCAAAAACTTCAAAGTAATTTGACCTTGACATTAGGCACAAGGGCCGCACGGGAGGGGGGTAGAATTAAAATATGGATGATGATAAACACCCATGTAAAGTTTCAAGGTAATGGGCGAATCAGTTGCAGAGATATAGTATAACGAAAAACTTTAACCAAAAAACTTTAACCAAAAACTTTAACCAAAAACTTTAACCAAAAACTTCAAAGTAATTTGACCTTGACATTTGGCACAGGGGCCGCACGGGAGGGGGGTAGAATGAAAATATAGATGATGATAAACACCCATGTGAAGTTTCAAGGTAATGGGGGCAAAGCAGTTGCAGAGATATAGTATAACGAAAAACTTTAACCAAAAAACTTTAACCAAAAACTTTAACCATAAAAATTAACCGGACACATGTACGTACGCCAAAGTGCCGACTATATCGCGCTTTCCGCAAGCGGGCGCGACAAAAATCACAACAAAAGAGGAAATCCATGCACCACTTCACAAAATATTTTTTTTTGGCATATTCAACTATATGCGGCACATATATTTTTTAAAATTTAATTAAAGAGGCAATCCTTTGAAAATTCACACCCCTGAAGTTTATGTGTTACGGACGGACGGGTGAACGAACAGAAAGGCAAAGAAAACGACTAATTAATAAGTAAATTCTCTACTCATTCAGAGCTCAAAGGCATGATAGTTGCGAGTACTGTAGAATTGTCCAAATTACTTGTACAAATTGATGGTCGAGAAGTAGAAGATCGTACTCCCCATTTAAACAATGTGTACATACAATCTTCTACTACTGGACTATCAATGTTTCTGTGAGGTACAAGGTTACAAAATTTACGTTTAAATGACCTACTTATCTGGAGTCGCAAACAAGTCATATACTCATTTAGTTTACGATAGTGATGGTGGCCTCTTCATTCACCAGTCTAGGTGTGGTGTAATACATGGTAGTTCATTGATTGATTGGTTTATTGATTGATTGATGATTGTTTGTTTGGTTGGTTGATTGATTGGTTAATTTATGGTGAGTGAGTGTAATAAGGTCATATGTGGCCATGAGTGTAGAAATGGAGCTTATGGGTGATGCGACCAGTGTAGATCCAGATCAGCCTGCGCATCCGCACAGTCTGATCAGGATCTGCACTGTTCACCATTTCATCAATGAAACACCTGTCATGTCTCTAACAAATATCACACATCGCTATCAGACTGCAGGACTGAGCTACCAGACCAGGAGATACACAAACCACAAATCCCTCAACCCCCAGTTCTCCAGCCACATAAACAGATGGGTTAACACCACACAGTCATGCACAGGCATAAAATATATGAAATTGTACATTGAAATCACACCATTGGCGGACTGTTCATTGAAAAGAAACCTTGTAGGTGCAATCCTAATATCTGATGACATTCTCAATCTGCAAAATGTCAGTCTGAAATATTCCTCAAATTATTGTCAACAAAATGACTCAGCAATAGCTATGGTCATATAGAGAAATGAACCTTGGTCTCAAGTCTCATTATAATTGATTGAATAATTGGGGTTTTACATTAATTGAATAGCAAGGTCATGTGCAAACAGGAATGGTGGAGTAGCATACATTCAGCACAAAATACAATAAAAACTTTCAGCACCAAAAGACAAGGCAGCCCGACAACACCGGATCACTTAGCGCTCGGTGTGAACCCAAGTAACATTCACCGTTAAGATAAGAAGGATGGGTTCATTAAAATATGCATACTCTCCCATCCTCCCGATCTCGGGTAACATAAGTCAAATTCTCTATCATTTGACTATGATGCCGTCCAAGAGCATTGTAAATCCTTACCGTTCAAACTTCTTGCTGGTAAGCTGTCAGCGTAGACGTTCCACGTCCCCTTCCAGCTTGACATTCTAGGTGAGCAGAGATGCCACCTCACGACTCTGGCTTTGTCTGTAATACACACATACAGGTTAAACCATTCACAGATAGAGAAAATGAGACGAATGAAGACAGGGTTGAAAAATCACTTGCAAGTGTTGCTTGTTTCTCGGCGTGTAGTTTATATAGCAGTTGTCCAGACTGGCGAGTGCAAGATCTGAACATGCAGTTGTTAATTTTTTGACAAATAGTCAAACTAAAGAAATTCCAATATTTAATATTTGTCCACATCTAGTCATTTACATTTTGCTCTCGTTGAGGGAGAGCCGATCCTTGAGAAGTTGTATCTCCGCGCCCTGTTCCTGCGACTACAGCTGACATTGGAACTCCTTCTCCCGGTTGTTTTGTAGTAACCCCTCGAGGTTCTTGTTCGATATGCGCTCCGACTCGATCTGGCTCCTCAGTAGCTCTGCCTCCTGGCCGATATCGTCATTGTGCGTCTGTAGCTGTGGTGGCGAGATGAGGAAAGATTGATTTATTGGTGTTTAACGGCATATCAACAGCTAAGGTTATTTAAAGCCCGCATGTAATCTGCTGCATTGGGAATAAAATCACAAAATCAGAACGGAATATTTACATCCAAATAAATATATATTCAGCCCTGAAAGCAAGATGGGGAAGAGTGATTTGATTTTATTTATTGGTGTTTAACGTGCTATCAACAGCTAAGGTCATTTTGAAGCCTATTTATGGATGGTCGTAGGAAAGTCCCAACATCTGGGGGGCGTTTCACTAAACTTTGTACGACTAAACTGTTCTTAAGTGCAAAATTAGGATAGTCTGTAATTTTCACATTAACATTGTTTTCTTGTAAACTATCATTGGATTTACATTTGTTTAGCATAGACTGCATATGCAGCCTGTGCTCAATAAATGTAAATCCATCAATTTAAATTTACAGACGATTCTAAAATTTGAACTTAACGAAAACATTTTAGGTCGTAACAAAGTTGCGTGATAAACGGGCCCCCCAGAACTGAATATTACCGTAAAGAAGGAAATGTGACCACAGACATATACAGAGTTCAAACACTACATGTCTCCTAGCTCTACAGCGATCGTGGTCATAAAAATGTTTTTATTATTTTATTCAGCTGTGGAATTAGGATAACCTGATCTGGTGACTGGTCCTCACTACACCAGAGTCACTTAGCCCAACTCATAAAAGTAATATGAGTAGCACTACTCGTTTAATGGTTATAACCAGATTCAACTCTCATGCACAATACAGTGAAGTATGTATGTTAGGGCCAAATGTGGGATATCGGGGTTCTGGCAAGTGTTTCTTTGTTTGATAATGCATAGGAAACACATAATATTTAGTTTGCAGCAATCACAAAATTATCTATCTCAACAACAGCTAAGGCCATATAGAGACGGGACCTTGGTTTCAAGTCTCATCTGAAAGATACTGTAAAATAAAGATAAACAGAAGACGACAACAAAATAATTCGCCGTTATACGGGTTAATAATTCCTCTGCATAATCAGATCAGGCTGTGGTAGTTACACATGTACCTGTTCCTTATCAATAATGGCTGCCGTGAGCTGCCGTTGCAGCGACTCCTTCGTGCCCTGGAGTCTCGAGCACAGCTCGCGCATGGCCATCAGGTCATTGAGCAGCGTGTTCCTATCGTCATATGTCTGTCTGATGTTGTCTGTCTGACTATAATGTACCCCAAAAACAATTTCAGGGTGCATAGAAATAAACAAATAAATATAAATCTATGCCATTTTTAGTTTTCAAATGTATGCACAAAGTATCTGATCCGACATAAGCAAGAGTATGACGTTGGACAATTACTGACATATTATGACAAATGGAGACATGTGTGAACTTATCAATATGTTCAGTGAAAGGAAACAAAAATTGCAAGATATGGATCCCATATTATGCTTTTACGCGACAAAATGACAGTTTGAACTATTATATAAAGCAACTGACAAATTTTCAGAGGATCCTAAATTTGCACTTACGAACATCTTAGTCGTACAAAGTTTAGTGAAACGGGCCCCAGATCACAAACACGACTAATTGCTCTCATGCATATTATTGTGCACGTGCAAGTGCAACTAAACATAATGGACCATAACTGTAACAAACACACAAATTGTGAGTTCTTTGGCGCCATCAGGTCACAATATTTTTCAAGATTCCACAACCCGATGATTATAACACCGAATACCGAATAACACTGAATATCACGCTTAAAATCATGCAGTTTGATTGGCTGAGGCTGAGTTCAGTCAATGCTAGATTCAGATTACAAATTTGTGACTGCGACTGGAGAAATGGGGCTTATGGGTTTTGCAACCAGTGTAGATCCAGATCAGCCTGTGCATACGCACAGTCTGATCAGGATCTACACTGTTCGCCATTCCATTCCGTCTAACAAGCAATATTGATTGTTATCAGGCTACAGGAGTGTGCTATTTGATCTGGAACTACACTGGTCCTAAATTCCCATAAGCCCCATTTCAAGAATGAGCTCATGAAGTTTTCTAATCACAGACAAGCATCTGTGTTTTGTCATGAAATTAAATTTTACCACTATATGCAGCTTATCATCACCTTATTTTATTGATGCACCAATTTCAGTCAAAAGATACGACAATTTTGTAATTTTTTTTTAATTATTTTGTTTATTTCTCCATGAAGGTATATGTTGTTACCATTCATTTGAACCGTCTCATCGAGATATACTTTCGAGATGAAATAAAGAAAACAGGATTTTTTTCTCATAAAAGTTTCATACTATTATCATGATTATAATTGTATCCTGTCTTTAATGGGTTAACAGATTATTTAAATAAGCTCGACTGGAGAAATGGGGCTTATGGGTTTTGCGAACAGTGGTGTAGATCCAGATCAGCCTGTGCATCCCCAGTCTGATCAGGATCTGCACTGTTCGCCATTCCAATGAAACACATTTCTAACAAGCAGTATATATCGTTATAAGACACAGGAGTGTGCTGTTTGATCAGGAGCTACACTAGTCACAAATCCAATAAGCCCCATTTATCCAGTCACAGCCACAAATAACCTTGAAGGTTGAACAAAACAGTGAAAGTGAATGTGTTTAACATCCCAGCAACAGCTAAGGTCATATAGAGACGGAACCACAGTTTAAAGTCTCATCTGACAGATCAGTGGGATGGAAATACTACAACAGTATTTTTGATGCCCAAGGCGAGGTTGAACCCACATCCGCCGGATTGGAAGTCCGGTATCCTGGGGCTTATGCGTCTTGCGACCAGTGCAGATCCAGATCAGCCTGTGCATCCACACAGTCTGATCAGGATCTGCACTGTTCGTCAGTCAATCTATACAACACCTGTCATGCTACTAACAAGCGATATTAAAATCGCTATCAGGCTACAGGTGTGTGCTATTTGATCAGGAGCTACACCGGCCACAAGCCATCCCTGAGAAAGCTGGCAACAGATTCCAATACCTACCCTAGCTGGGCCTCCAATTCATTTATCCGCACTTTGAGGTCGCTGATCAGGTTTTCCTGAAAATGGACAATGTTTGGGTGTAAAAATGAAGCAAGGCATATTTTACGCACGAATTGTGTATTGGCATTTGTAGTTTACTTCAGGATGGCAGGTGCGAATATGAACACCAGATGGCCGCGGCCCGCATGTCGAGCCCGCCGAGGCATTTGATGGTCAATAGGCTTCTTTGTCTTGTCGTGGTAAACATGTATACCGAATTTGGTTACGAGCAGTTAA
Source organism: Conchocele bisecta (assembly GCA_029237695.1). Lineage (NCBI taxonomy): Eukaryota > Metazoa > Mollusca > Bivalvia > Lucinida > Thyasiridae > Conchocele > Conchocele bisecta. The sequence goes on from JAQRGA010000207.1 coordinate 10,318, forward strand.
GTAGAACTTGAGTTATTGCATTGACAATGATACAGAGTGCAAAAATTAACAAGAGCTGTAGGAGAACAGCATAGCTCGACTACGAGGGTTGTCGATGTACACATAGCTTGACAAGCAAGGTGGCTGCGGCCTGCATAAAAACCTTAACCAAGGGAAATTAAGTAAGTAATTCAAGGTTAAATGTAGGTCAATGTCAGATATAGGTCAGGGGTTATTGATGTACATCACTAGGAGATGAAGTTGTCCAAGTATGGTGGGTGTAGGGCCAGTAGTATTCCATCTACAAGCTTGACTAAAAACCTTAACCAAGGTTGACTAAAAACCTTAACCAAGGGGAATTAAGTAAGTAGTTCAAGGTTAAATGTAGGTCAAGGTCAAATATAGGTCAGGGGTTGTTGATGTACATCACTAGGAGATGAAGTTGTGCAAGTATGGTTGGTGTAGGGCCAGGAGTATTCCATCTACAAGCTTGACTAAAAACCTTAACCATGGGGAATTAACTAAGTAATTCAAGAGGAGATATAGGTCAAGGTCAAATATAGATCAGGGGTTATTGATGTACATCACTAGGAGATGAAGTTGTCCAAGTATGGTGGGTGTAGGGCCAGTAGTATTACATATACAAGCTTGACTAAAAACCTTAACCAGGGGGAATTAAGTAAGTAATTCAAGAGGAAATGTAGGTCAAGGTCAAGGTCAAATATAGATCAGGGGTTATTGATGTACATCACTAGGAGATGAAGTTGTCCAAGTATGGTGGGTGTAGGGCCAGTAGTATTCCATATACAAGCTTGACTAAAAACCTTAACCAAGGCGTGACGGTGACGCCGACGCCAGGGTGACAATATAAGCTCGAACTATTCTTCGAATAGTCGAGCTAAAATGGCCGCCAAGGGGAGATAATTCATCGGAATTTTTTTCACAATCGATAGCCTTCTTTGTCTTGCTGTGATAAACATGTATGCCGAATTTGGTTACGATCGGTGAAGTAGAACTTGAGTTATTGCGTGGACAAAGATGCAATGCGAAAATTAAAAATGGCCGCCATGGGGGAGATAAGGCATCGGAATTTTTTCAAAATCAATAGGCTTCTTTGTCTTGTGTGATAAACATGTATGCCGAATTTGGTTACGAGCGGTGAAGTAGAACTTGAGTTATTGCGTGGGCAAGGATACAGAGTGCGAACAATAAAAATGGCAGCCAAGGGAAGATGTCATCGGAAATTTTTTAAAATCAATAGGCTTCTTCGTCTTGCCGTGATAAACATGTATGCCGAATTTGTTTACAATCCATCAAGTAGTACTAGTTATTGCATGGACAAGCTGTGCCCGCCCGCCACCCGCACAAGATGAATACGTAATACGTCCCGTTTTTCAAACGGGCGTATAAAAACTGGAAGTAGTGATATTTCACCCTGACATTTGCAGTTTTGGGAGGTGCGCATATTAATATAGAAACTAGAAGTAGTGATATTTCACCGTGACATTTGCAGCTTTGGCAGGTGCTAATATGAACATAGAAAGTAGAAGTAGTCATATTCACCGTGACATTTGCAATTTTGGCAGGTGCGCATATGAACATAGAAACTAGAAGTAGTGATATTTCATTACATTTGCAGTTTTGGCAGGTGCGTGTACTAATATAGATAACGGAACTACTGATATCTCACCAGAAATTGTTTATTTCCATTGATGAGACTTTTATTTACATCGTATAGCTATCTATTTCATGATTAGGTATATAATAAAGTATCTTATTTGTGGTTGTGACTGGAGAAATGGGGCTTATGGGATTTGTGATCAGTTTAGATCCTAATCAAACAGCACACTCTTGTAGTCTGATGATATATATTGCTTGTTAGAAGCATGGCGGCTGTTTCATTGATGGAATGGCGGACAGTGCAGATCCTGATCAGACTGTGCGGATGCACAGGCTGATCTGGATCTACACTGGTCGCAAAACCCATAGGCACCATTTCTCCAGTCATAGCCACATTTTACAAACATACCACTGTACCGCCATACATACCTTCAGCAAAATATCCTCATTCAAGTTGGCAAGTTTCTCCGTCTTCTCGTCAATGTTAATCTGCAGGCTGTCCTTCTCCCTGTCGAGCTTACTAACAGTGACGCGCATGTTGCAGTTCTCTTCCTTGGACACACCGATGTTCATCTGTAGCTCAGAGATCCGCTCGAGTCGGACACACCGCTCCTCCTGGGCCTGTAGTTCGTTCTCCCGCCGCATCAACCGCTTCTGCATGTCCTCTAGACCTCGCTCCGTCTCCTACGCCAACATTCTGTGGTGGATGTTTATTTATTTAATGATATTTAACGGCCTGTCATTTTAGGTCTGACAGTGTAACAGTGACAAATCTAGTCCTCCTCTGCCAACATCCTGTGGAATAAGACATTATGTTTTACTAGAAATGGGGATTACGGTATTTATGGCCAGTTAAGCACCTGACCCATTACATATACTGTCCTCTAGTCCTCGCTCGGTCTCCTCCGCCAACATTCTGTCGGGCGAGTGACGATATCTCATGAAAAAATATTTACAAAATTTACGATATTTTCCATAAATGACGTCAAAGGTTGACAAGGTTTTCACAGCAAATGTGGAATTCTAATCCACGTTTGAATTCGGCCTCAGGGCAATAGTGCCTCAGGTCGTCCACAACACCTCGGGGCAATATTTGACTGTTCCCCGAATGACCATGAAATAACTGTATACTGTCTAATAAGCTCACCTCCTCGTACATGCGGTTGAGTTTGTCGCCTTCACCGGTCAGCACCGTAACCTGTATCTCCGCCATGTGTCGCTCAAACTTGTCCAGGAGTGCTCGCATCTCGTCCCACTCCCGTGTCAACTTTACGACCTCCACGTCATAAGACAGGCCCTGCAATTAAGTGATTTACTGATTTACTGTTTGATTGGTCAATAAATTGATTGATTGGGGGTTTACGTTCATCATCAACTACAGATGGCAATGCATCGGTATGGGGAGCACTGCAGATTTGGCAGAAATATTACAATAGCAAATTTGAACAAGAATTCCGCCACGGAAGCGGTATCGCGCCTGCCGAGGCATTTGACCGTGAACATTACAAGTAAATAAATGACCTTGACAATTTGGATGTGGGGGTGTGCGTAATGAAGCATCATCCCTAGACAAACATTGATGTGAAATATTATCAAAGTATGGCAAGGGGTTAAAGAGATATTGTGAAAAAACAATTAACTTTAACGCATTTCTGTTACAAAACCAGTGAACAGTACAAGTAAATAAATGACCGTGACCTTGAGAATTTGGATGTGGGGGCGTGCGTAATGCAGCATCATCCCTAGACAAACATTGATGTGAAATATTATCAAAGTCTGGCAAGGGGTTAAAGAGATATTGTGAAAAAACAATAACTTTAACGTATATGCCTTACAAAAAAACCGGACGACGCGGACGACGCGGACGACGCGGACGACGGAAAAAGTGCCGACTATAGTCGCGCCTGCTTTAACAACAACAGCTGTAGGAGAACAGCATAGCTCGACTACGAGGGTTGTCGATGTACACATAGCTTGACAAACAAGGTGGCCGCGGCCTGCATAAAAACCTTAACCAAGGTTGACTAATAACCTTAACCAAGGGAAATTAAGTAAGTAATTCAAGGTTAAATGTAGGTCAATGTGGCCGCGGCCTGCATAAAAACCTTAACCAAGGTTGACTAAAAACCTTAACGAAGGGAAATTAAGTAAGTAATTCAAGGTTAAATGTAGGTCAATGTCAGATATAGGTCAGGGGTTATTGATGTACATCACTAGGAGTTTTCATATATTCCATATACAAGCTTGACTAAAAACCTTAATCAAGGGGAAATAAGAAAGTAATCCAAGGATAAAAGTAGGTCAAGGTCAAATATAGGCCCGTGATTATTGATGTCCATCACTAGGAGATGAAGTTGTCCAAGTATGGTTGGTGTAGGGCCAGGAGTATTGCATCTACAAGCTTGACTAAAAACCTTAACCAAGGAGAATTAAGTAAGTAATTCAAGAGGAAATGTAGGTCAAGGTCAAATATAGAGCAGGGGTTATTGATGTACATCCCTATGAGAAAAGGTTGTCCAAGTATGGTGTCTGTATGCACAATAGTATTCCATGTACAAGCTTGACTAAAAACCTTAACCAAGGGGAATTAACTAAGTAATTCAAAGTTAAATGAAGGTCAAGGTCAAATATAGGTCAGTGGTTGTTGATGTACATCACTAGGAGATGAAGTTGTCCAAGTATGGTGGGTGTAGGGCCAGGAATATTCCATATACAAGCTTGACTAAAAACCTTAAACAAGGGGAATTAACCAAGTAATTGAAGAGGAAATGTAGGTCAATGTCAAATATAGATCAGGGGTTATTGATGTACATCCCCATGAGAAAAGGTTGTCCAAGTATGGTGTCTGTATGCACACTAGTATTCCATGTACAAGCTTGACTAAAAACCTTAACCAAGGTTGACTAAAAACCTTAACGACGGGGAATTAACTATGTAATTCAAAGTTAAATGTATGTCAAGGTCAAATATAGGTCAGGGGTTGTTGATGTACATCACTAGGAGATGAAGTTGTGCAAGTATGGTGGGTGTAGGGCCAGGAGTATTACATATACAAGCTTGACTAAAAACCTTAACCAAGGGTGGGAATTAACTAAGTAATTCAAGAGGAAATGTAGTCAAGGTCAAATATAAGACAGGGGTTATTGATGTACATCCCTATGAGAAAAGGTTGTGCAAGTATGGTGTCTGTATGCACAATAGTATTCCATGTACAAGCTTGACTAAAAACCTTAATCAAGATTGACTAAAAACCTTAACCAAGGGGAATTAACTAAGTAATTCAAGGTTAAATGTAGGTGAAGGTCAAATATAGGTCAGTGGTTGTTGATGTACATCACTAGGAGATGAAGTTGTCCAAGTATGGTGGGTGTAGGGCCAGGAGTATTACATATACAAGCTTGACTAAAAACCTTAACCAAGGGGAATTAACTAAGTAATTCAAGGTTAAATGTAGGTGAAGGTCAAATATAGGTCAGTGGTTGTTGATGTACATCACTAGGAGATGAAGTTGTCCAAGTATGGTGGGTGTAGGGCCAGGAATATTCCATATACAAGCTTGACTAAAAACCTTAACCAAGGGGAATTAACTAAGTAATTAAACAGGAAATGTAGGTCAAGGTCAAATATAGACGGAAAAGCGCCAACTATAGTCACACCTCTGCTAAAGCAGGCGTGACAAAAACCTAGCTGATTCTATATGATTATGTGCTGCTTGTTACAGAAACATTTTTACTGTAATAATGACAACTATTTAGACACAATGTATTATGGGAAACATTGATAAATACACGGCTTCACAAATCAAAGAGTGACCTAATATTCAGGTGTTGTATGATTTTGCTGTCAGAGTGAGTGCAATAATGTATTGGGGTTACAATTTGTTTTGGGAAAACCCCTTATAGAGGTTTCCCAAAACCAATGGTGTGCCAATGTGTACGGTTATTACTGTATAATAGTTTGTGTAAGGTATTACTGTATATATGTGTGTAAGGTTATTACTGTATAATAGTTTGTGTACGGTTATTACAGATATGTTTGGTGTAAGGTTTATTACTGTAATAAAGTTTGTGTAACGGTTATTACTGTATATAGTTTGTGTAAGGTTATTACTGTATATTAGTTTGTGTACAGGTTATTTACTGTCTAGATTTTGTGTAAGTTATTACTGTATATAGTTTGTGGTACGTTTTACGATATATTTTTGTGTAAGGTTATTACTGTAATTAGTTTGTGTAAGGTTTATTACTGTATATAGTTTTTGTGTACCGGTTATTACTGTATATTAATTTGTGTAAGTTATACTGTATATAGTTTGTGTAAGTTATTACTGTATATAGTTTGTGTACGGTTATTACTGTATAGAGTTTGTGTAAGGTTTTTTACTGTATAGAGTTTTGTGTAAGGTTATTACTGTATATAGTTTCTGTGTAAGGCTATTACTGTATATAGTTTGTGTATGGTTATTACTGTATATAGTTTGTGTAAGGTTATTACTGTATATTAGTTTGTGTAAGGTTATTACTGTATATAGTTTGTGTAAGGTTATTACTGTATATAGTTTTGTGTAAGGTTATTACTGTATATAGTTTGTGTAAGGTTATTACTGTATATAGTTTGTGTAAGGTTATTACTGTATATAGTTTGTGTAAGGTTATTACTGTATAGTAGTTTGTGTAAGGGTATTACTGTATATAGTTTGTGTAAGGTTATTACTGTATATAGTTTGTGTAAGGTTATTACTGTATATAGTTTGTGTAAGGTTATTACTGTATATAGTTTGTGTAAGGTTATTACTGTATATAGTTTTGTGTAAGGTTATTACTGTATATAGTTTGTGTAAGGTTATTACTGTATATAGTTTGTGTATGGTTATTACTGTATATAGTTTGTGTAAGGTTATTACTGTATATAGTTTGTGTAAGGTTATTACTGTATATAGTTTGTGTAAGGTTATTACAGTATATAGTTTGTGTAAGGTTATTACTGTACATAGTTTGTGTAAGGTTATTACTGTATATAGTTTGTGTAAGGTTATTACTGTATATAGTTTGTGTAAGGTTATTACTGTATATAGTTTGTGTAAGGTTATTACTGTATATAGTTTTGATCAATCCAACTCCTGATCAGCAGCACTCATGTAGTCAGATCTGTTAGTTTACAAGCATAAGGAATTTTCCCCAAATACTATAAAGGATAGTAGAGGAGACCCTGGTCAGACCGTGCAGGCTGATCTGTGACAACACTCGTGTCAAAATCAGCTGATCCTGTTTGTCAAATCAAGTTTGATGAGAAGTTAATACAGAAAACAACTTGTCAGTCAATTGTCTACATGCTATGGTGGTGTAAAACACAGGTGTTTCAACAGATGGTCAGTATGTTTCTGTCATTTGGGTAATTTGGTCTATTTTGGGTAGATTGGGGTGCATTTTGTTGGTTTTTTGGTAATTTACATAGTTTGTGCAACTACTAAAATAAATGCTCAATAATTACACACGACAGAAATCGTCAATTATCTACACATTCACCGTTCCGAACTTTCGGACCCATTTTATACTGTCAACATATATACCCAAGGAATGAAAGCCTTTTCAATATTTAGCAAATAAAACAAAAGATGTTTGTTCACAAGCCCAGTTCCTACGGTGGTTTTAAATGTTATCAGGTCAAATAGTGTCACTTGTGCTGCACTTCGCACCGGCGTAAAATGTTTCACGTCGAAAAATGCACCAGTTTCCTAACGAGATCTACTTAGAGATATCGCATAAACACATTTTCGCCTAGTAACCGACGCAAATTTCTTGCGCCGGTTACTAGACGAAATTGTGTTTATGCAGTATCTTCATGTAGCTGCATGGGAATTCATCAGGAATCCGGCGCCCATTTCGACGAGAAACATTTTACGCCGGTGCGGAGTGCAGCAGCAGTACAATCAGGAGAGGCTACTTACAGGTTTGCGAGCATCGGTATTGTTCTGTAACTGGTCAACATGGCCAGTAAATTAATACAATGACATTATCTCTGGTATCTAGTTTTTTTGATTGCACAATTAACATTCCATATACCATGTATACAGGGATTAGTTTTGTTCACAATGGGTGCCATAGAAATTTGTGATCCAAGTATTATTTTAACAAAACAAATTAGTGACAAAATTGATGTATTATTTACATGTTCATGAGATTTTCCAAAATATATGTGAGAATCTCTCACTTTAACAGCCCAAAATGATCTCTGCATGTATTTTCCTCCACCCATGACACAGTTGGCAACACTGTCAAAGCGTCTGGAGAACAACTATTAACATTGTATATGAAAAATAATACTAGAATGTTTTAAGATCAATACTAGATGGTATGGTGGTCGCCATATCGGACAAGTGGGTTTCCTCTGGGTACTCCAGTTTCCTCCCACATCGAGGACCACTCTTACGCCTTCATCTGTGCCAATGAAAACATTGCATATGTGCTCTCGCAATTAATTGTAATCGTTGTAGAATAAATAAAATTTAAAAATCAATATCGATGTAATATGATGATAACGTAGCTAATTTCATGTGTGGACCTGCATGGTTGACAACTAATTATTGGGCAAAATGACAATGTGGATGATGATAAACATGCATATATATGATTCCTAATCGATATTCATGCAGACCACAGGTGATAGAAAAGAAATAACACAACAGTACATTGTATACCGTAATCATGGTAATAACTCTAAATATTCGGATGCAATTTGTTCAGATATAAGGCAGGCACTATACAGTTTAACAAAGGTGACATATGATTAGTTGCAGCCTGTAACTCTGTGACCCTCCCGTACCGTACATACCAGAGTTACAGTTCCTCTCATAGCATTCCCCTGCAGAGTAGCGGATCAGATCTGATTCACACTTCAAATGTTAATTATGAGCAAGTTTGTGTATTTTTGATATGAAGAAAATGTCTGTATTATGAAACTATCATATTACATTAATTATTTCATAAATTTACCAATGCACAAGACCTACCAAGTAAATTTAAGCTAAAATCTACTGGAGACCCAATCAGTACCAGCCAAAACTCACATGTTTCCAAGTAGACAACATTCCCTGGATATGCTGCAAGGATAAAAACTACTTTAGAAGTATTAGTTTATATCAGTTTCCTAATTCTAACACAGATTTCAATTGAAATTGCGGAGGCACAGGCCGATCTGGATCTACACTGGTCGAAATTTATCCAGTCACAGCCAGTATGAAAATCACCCATTGCTTTACAATGGGGCAAGGTACCAAAACCTGTAACTGTCTCCTTGGATCTGAGACATAGTTATGTCCCTTTGGTCAGCTGTGTCCATATCCACATATGACGAGTGGTTTCAACTGTGTGTACTGACCTTTGTGGGTGTTGCCCTCGCGGACGACGAGCGTTTGCCAGTTTTGAGGGTTTCGTATTTCTTCTTGCAGTAGTCGCGTAGCCTCCTACATCACCCGTAGTATAGCCTCGTAGTGACCCGTGGTCTGGAATGTATTGGTCGGTTGGTGGTGGTGGTCAAACCGACCAGTCTGGTTGGTTTGTGATCGGTTGGTGGGTTGGTTGGTGGTTGGTTGGGTGGTTGGTTGGTTGGTTGGTGGTTGGTTTGTGATCGTTTGTTGGTTGGTTGGTTAGTTTGGTTGGTTGGGTCGGTTGGGTCAGTTGGTTGGGTTGGTTGATTGGTTGGTTTATAAATGTATTTGCTTGGTGGTTGGTTGCATTTGCGAACATCATATTCTTAGAGCAGCCTGCAAATCTGCTCATTCTGATCAGCATCTACACAGTTCACCATTCCGTTAGTGAAACATCTGTCATGCTACTAATAAACAATAGATCCAAATCATGCCCTAGAGAGTCCTACATGACAAGAAGCCAGACTGGCTACAAATGCCATAAGCCCCATTTCTCAAGTACACAAATGTGGCTCTGACTGGAGAAATTGGGGTTTTGTGACCAGTGTAGATCCAGATCAGCCTGTGCATCCGCACTGGATCTGCACTGTTCGCCATTCCATCAATGAAACACCTGTCATGCTTCTAACAAGCAATATCGATCGATATCAGGCTACATGTGTGTGCTATTTGATAAGGAGCTACACTAATCACAAATCATAAGCCCCATATATTCAGTCAGCCAAAAGTATGCAAGAATCGCTAAACAAGCAACATTTACCTTTTTATCTTTCTTTGAGAGTGACAGTGTTTCCCTTACAGGATTTGCCGACCTTGAAGTTGGCTTTGACCTTGGCGGACTTCGACCTCGCGATGAAATCTCCCCGCGTAACATTTTCTGGAAGGCTTCTGATTGGTCGCAGCAATAATTTCACTCCTCCTCCACACTTCGCACAAACGCGTCTAGTTTACTCGGAACTTTCCCCGTCTTACTTGCTCCCATTGGGCCGTTCTTACGTTTTAGTCTTTCAATTTCTAGTACAAATTATTTTTCTTTAAAGCAAAGAAAGTAATGGTTATATTAAATGGAGTTAAAACCAAAAATATATAAAGCACATGCACACTTTCAAGTCTGAAAAGGGGAGATAATTCATGGTCTGAGGGTTGAATTAAACTGACAGACAAGTGCGATGGAAATACTATGCAAGTATTTTCACGCCTAGCGTGAGAATTGAACTCACAACCTCCGGTATTGAAGTCCAATGCCATATCTTCTAGGTGACGGCCAATTCATCCACGTATCAAGCATGTATGTATTACGGTTTTAATGTTTTACAATTTTACAATTTACAAGGAACAAATAAAAAAGTGGGGAGATAATCCTCAACCCTTTCACACTACAGACCTCTTTTGTGATGTTTGCAAACAGTGTAGATCCAGATGAGCCAGCTCATTTTGTTATGATTGCAATGGTCGGGAATTTAACATATCACAGTCCATTACAGTTACTTAGGGTTGTAAGGGTTAATCCTGTGACTGAGGCTCGACTCACCATTGGCCATGAGTGTATTGACCCTGTGACTGAGGCTCAACTCACCGTTGCCCATGAGTTTATGGACCCTGTGACCGAGGCTCGACTCACCGATGGCCATGAGTTTATGGACCCTGTGACCGAGGCTCGACTCACCGTTGCCATGAGTTTATGGACCCTGTGACCGAGGCTCGACTCACCGTTGGCCATGAGTTTATTGACCCTGTGACCGAGGCTCGACTCACCGTTGACCATGAGTTTATTGACCCTGTGACTGAGGCTAGACTCACCGTTGGCCATGAATTTATTGACCCTGTGACTGAGGCTAGAATAGATTGTAAGGGTTAATCCTATGACCGAGGCTTGACTCACCGTTGGCCATCAGTTTATCGACCCTGTGACTGAGGCTCGACTCACCGTTGGCCATCAGTTTATCGACACTGTGACTGAGGCTCGACTCACCGTTGGCCATGGGTTTATTGACGCTGTGTCTGTGGCTTAACTCACCGTTGCCCATGAATTTATTGACCCTGTGACTGAGGCTCGACTCACCGTTGGCCATGAGTTTATTGACCCTGTGACCAAGGCTCGACTCACCGTTGACCATGAGTTTATTGACCCTGTGACTGAGGCTAGACTCACCGTTGGCCATGAGTTTATTGATCCTGTGACTGAGGCTAGACTCACCGTTGACCATGAGTTTATTGACCCTGTGACTGAGGCTAGACTCACCGTTGACCATGAGTTTATTGACCCTGTGACTGAGGCTAGACTCACCGTTGGCCATGAGTTTATTGACCTTGTGACTGCGGCTCGATTCACCGTTCCCGGCCAGAGTGCCTGACTGAGACTAGACTCACTGTTGGCCATCAGTTTATTGACCTTGTGACTGCGGCTGGATTCACCGTTGGCCATGAGTTTATTGAACCTGTGACTGAGGTTCGACTCATCGTTGGCCATGAGTTTATTGACCCTGTGACTGAGGCTAGACTCACCGTTGGCCATGAGTTTATTGACCTTGTGACTGAGTCTCAACTTACCGTTGGCCATGAATTTATTGACCCAGTGTGAGGCTAGACTCACCGTTGGTCATGAGTTTATTGACCCTGTGACTGAGTCGTTTCTTGTCCTCGGCAACGCGATCGAGCAACTCCTCCAGCCTCATTGTATCGCTCATCTTCGTTGTCAGTTGAGTTTTCAGCTCCGAGCAGTCCTTATTGTATCTTACGTTCTCCTGAAATAAGTGGAGTTAGTTATCTTATATCTAAGAGTGGGAATTGGCTCAAAGAACCTTCAAATTACTATTAGTTGCAACGCAGTCTAAAGATGTGATTTAAATTAAGAAGGTTTGTTTGTTTTGTTTATTGGTGTTTAACGGCCTATCAACAGCTAAGGTCATGTAAGGCCGGGCAACGGGTTTGATCCCAATTGAACCTGCTGCATTAGGGGGAAAATCCCAAAATTAAAACGGAATATTTACACCGAGAAAAAATATATTCAGCCCTGAAATTAGAATAACCTGACCTGGTGCCAGGTCCATACCACACCAAAGTCACTTGGCCCCTTCCCCTAAAATAGGATTACGAATAATCGTAATACTCACATAAGGGGTATAACCAGATTCAGCTGTCACATACAAAATGCCAAAGACGTATGTGAGGGCCAAACCAGGTCTCCAGTCGGAATTCCAGTAAGGATGAACCCCGATCGTTAAATCACCCACCACATGCTCCCATCTGCCACCCACTAAATTAAGGATACGAGACGATAAATTTAACCTAGCTACTTCATTCTGCTATCGAAATGGATTGATTACAGAGTGTGAATTTCACTCGCCCAGTCGCCTTGATGAGTGTTAATTTCGGCTGGGAAAGACTGTATTAACCATAAATATTTGGATACCATTTGTTTTGGGAAACACCTATAAAATACGGGAAGCCCAAAACAAATTGTATCCAAATACATTGCTATTGTGATAAACCAGTCCAACCATACCATGAACCTTAAGTATTTGGACATTCTTGCTGTGAAAATCATGTATTTAAAATGTATTTCCAGATTAAAGTGTGTGCGAATATTTAGTGTGTTTACGGTAATTTCTATAGACACTCGCCAAGACTGGTACGTGCCATGAAGTTCTTCATTGTCTCAGAAATGGATGCAATTCTAAAGAAATGTGAAAATTCAGTGGCATCACAGGCCAATCATTAATCATTTAAATACTATATTGGCAATATAGTTGATTGCATTTTCAGACATATGGCCTAAACACACAGTTAGAACTGTATATTAAACATATAGCGTTTTGGGGGTAATTTCACTCACCGCCTGTAAAACCATAAACATTGGAATCACACATTGAGTTACAATGTCTTTGACGACTGGATCGTGTTGTGTTCTCACCAACTTGTCAACACCCGTTGACCATTTCATTTTTCTGACAGGAAAGCAAACATGGCAGCGGGGTCAAAACTCATCACGTCACAACAGACGCTGAGCCGCATCACACTTCATTTACATGTGTCATGCCACACAAAATAATCCATTCCAAATTGCAGATCTTGGCTGTGTACTAGAGCCCCTGTGTAAACACTGTCTCCACATGCATTAATAAACCACATCAGTGCACCCAAACCTGCCTCAAAACACATGCAACACAAACATATGCATTTTTCTCCGGACTATTTTTTGAGGGTACCGACCCGGAAGCAGTCTATCTGTGTACTGAGGTCTGTCAGAATGGGGCAAATATGAAAAAAACAAGAAATAGAAGCTCAGACATATCAAGTAGTCAGTTTGCAATGAGAACCAAGTGTATTTTATGAAATCTGCCACTTTGTGACTAAAATGTGCGCACTCGAATCACATGATGTAAATCCTGCATTCTCATGTTCCGAGGACACGGCCGAGGTAAAGCTACGTCTGTTTGTAAAAACTCCAAATCTCATGCAGTTTTTGACATTTTGTAATGAAATAAAAAGGACTGGACAGGCATTTGATGGTACTATTGTGCAGAATGTGAAATATTAATACAGGCCTTTAAAAACAATGGAAACATTTCGAAAATTAAATAATTTCATTAAATTTTAAAATAAAATTTCAAATGTCGGAACCAAATGCGAGCACTTTTTTTCAGATATATTTTCCATATGGTGCAAATATTGAACTAACAAGTACCAAATGTTACATGTGTCACATATTCAACCATCTAGAACAGCAGAGAATGAAGCTATGGCGACGTATAACAACACAATGGATATTCATGTTATGATTTTTCGTGCATTGTCGGGTCACCAGTCACGAGTCATATTGTCTACATGCACGACCAACACTAGCTATGTGCCAATCTGCCTCATGTACCCAGTGTTAACCCTAAATTGGCAAAAAAAAAATTATAATATGGCGTACATGTAATTTTTTTATACTTTCTATGCTACTCTAACTGGATGTTCGGCATGTTTCTCCGCATATATACCACCAAGACTAGACTCAAACCCACAACATTAGCAGTGGTGTGTGGCAACACAGGCAAATGCAGTTGCTAATCTGACCTGTGTGGCATGCAGCAAGACTTGCCTTCAGATATAGGCTATTACAGGTGTATTGCAGACTACAAACACAGCTTGCCCATGCAGCAGGGGAGATTACCACTGCAGGTGAAGTGTATTACTATTGCAGGAGTTGATGTGCATGTTTCAGATGCTGTGCCCAGCATAGACCAGATTGCTGCACAGGTGTGCAGTCTGATCTGGGTCTACATACACTGCTGGGTACAGACAGGTCTACACTATTGGGTACAAACAACATTCCGGCACTTGATATTTCTGCATAGCAAACACTGTAGACCCTGATCAGGCTGCGCGGAACACTGGACTGGGCACTGACTTTCTGGCTAGTCTGCAAACTCCAGGCATAGTACTGTTGACCCTGCCGGTCATTTGTTTTAATAGGGTCCAGACTAAATATTGAAATAAAACTGACCATTAACTAAATAGGTGATTAAGAGAATGTTGGATCACAGGTTGCTGGCCAGTAGAGAAAGAAGTTGAAAAGTTCAGTCACTGGTGCCATTCAGTGAGTAGCAGTCAAACTGTAACAATCGACACTCAGTGATCTGGATTTACCTTTATATACCTGGAATTATGAAGGGAGACAGGAAGCGCAAGACAACTTTCTTCAAGAGAAGAGGAAAATCTGTAACCAGCAGTGGCAAATCTGCTGCCGTTACATTGGGCGAGCGACAGGACCAGCCAAGCAGGTACAATTTTGGAGCACCGTCAACATCAGAACAATGTCAACAACTACCTATAGCAAGTTCTGGACCAGCTCAAAATCTGAGACCTAGGAAAATGGGACACTTACTGAAACAGTCTGTGTCTGATGGCATGCGTATCATCAACAACTACAAGTTGGTCGACATGATGAATTCCATCCATCAACTGCACGAGGTGCACCAACCAACTTGTCGCGGGCTTCAGCTGGAGATAGCCTCTGAAATAAAGCAGGGAATGGCATGGAGATTTGCATACCATTGCAAAGGGTGCCACTTCAAATAACCAGAATATAAACTATTCAGAGAGATCGAGCAAACTCACAAACCTGGACAAAATCCTGCCCTGATAAATTACGATCTACAGTCAGTTTTACTGGACATGCCAATGCGGCCGAGGTGGACGCGGGTACTCATGGCAGGCCTAGAAATACCACCGCCCACTGCCACATCAATGCAGAAGACGGCTAACAAAGTTGCAGGGCAAGTAACACAATTAGCAAGAGAGGATATGGCTAGCAGGCTGGATGAAGTTTAGGCAGCCAACCAAGCCAGGGGTGACAATCAGCCTAACCTCATTGATGTTAGTGTGGATGCAAAGTATAATGCAATCAGATTTGGGTCGACAAAGAAACCGGGACAAAGAGCATCACAAGCATACAGCATAGCGATCGAGAAGAATACTGAAGAGTATATTGTGGCAATGGCTGTAGAGAATAAGTTGTGCTGGACTGGAGCATGGCTCAAAGGGGAAGGCTATGATGTGCAGTGCCCCGGCGGGCACGAGGGTTGTACCTCCAACATAGCGGCTGTGGCACCGCATTCAGAATACGAGATGGGTAAGGCAATGGCAGATGATATTTTCATGAAGGGCATGCTGGTGCGCTATGCAATAACAGACGGAGATGCGCGAAGTGCCATGGGGTTGAACGATTTCTGCTCGACACAGACTGTTGATACTGAGCAAGGAAATCAGAGCCAGATGCAATGCCATATGCAAGGAGCTACTGGAAATGACAAATGATGATTTGACCAAGGTAAATACCTGCATGATACCCCGGCTCATAGATACGACTGTATCTTGCTACGCCGACGACCACTCCAAATGTGCTCCGCACTCCGTCGTTTGCGCTGGCGATGAAACCGACAACTGGTGGGCACGTTCGAAGTTCCTGGGCCCAAATCAGCTGCCACCACTGCAAATGAATGAAAGTGACAGTCAGCTGATGAGTGATATACTTAAAATGAGGCTGAGCGAACAGGCATTTAAAATGACACGATACGGCTACACAACGCAGAAGAATGAAGCATTCAACCGATCATGTGGAGTGAACCTGCCGAAAAATGTAAACTATTCGCGGAATTTCACAGCGAGGGTATCATCAACAATACTGAAATATAACTGGCATTGCAGACTCTATACGGCAAAGCGGAGTCGCAAGTCGGGAGGGCTCGACTTCTCTGCACGTTTAAACACTGCATTGAACCGTCTGAGCACCGAGTACAACTTTCACAGAGACAATAGTAAGCGGCCGGAAGTTATTCGAAGGCGTCATCTGAAAAGAGGCTATGTGGAGAAGGAACATTTCCAGTACAAGCAAGCTGGGAGGATCTCGGACTACAGGAAAGGACAACTAGACGATGTGGACCACAGCTACTCCAAAGGACAGAAGTTGCCACAGGTCCAGGATCAGGTGCCGTCAACATCAGGAGATGCCTAGTGGATCCCATGACTACGAGACGGGGTATTCCTTGCTGCATGGCTGACAGTATTATCTGCCTTGTGCTTAGTACTAAGATGGAGACACTGTCAGTCAGGTAGCGGGGTATTTGTTTGTGAGGTAGAGGCTGTGTGGTTTTAACAAACATCGCCAGTCATTATCAGCAGACGATTATCCATACCCAAATGCTGCAAATGGGATCCACAAACTGAAGATTACATTGAATGTGAGTAACAAAGAGGGCATTATGGAATTTGCAACCGACCAGTGTAGACCCAGATGAGCTTGCACTACTTCACTGAGTGATATAAATATGAAGTGCGTGTTTCGACGATCAGCGTAGGTTAACCCAAATTTCTCGCTGGGTATGCACTGGTTGCAAACTCAATAAGGTACCTTTTCTACAATTGCATGTACACGGTCGCTGCATGTTGTCTGTTTTTGCATGCCGGTTACACCTTACTTACTACATCAAATTAACCAGGCAGTCCGGATAGGCGCCATGCCCGACACAACAGCCATTCTGGAAACACCATTTTCTGCCATTATTTGTGGCCCGAGTCTCAAAGCCGAGATGTTCTACATTAATACAAAGTTTATTATTGCACAAGTGGCTGCAATCTACAGTTGGAGCCACATGGATCTGACCCTGTGCAGCCATTAGTGCCACTCTGTGGACATTTTTCTTATGCCACACGCCAGTCTCAGGGTCACGGTATGAAAATACACCATAGCGACCCTTCTTCCATAATGGGCCTGTCCATAGCTGGCAGGTACCATTTTCGGCTACTACACTGTTCACAGCAATTTTTTCATTCACTCCTAAACAAAAGGCATCCATCTTGATGATGTAACTGGAAATGTACATACCCAGCTGTCAATCAGTGTTCTAGAACAACAATGAAACATTTCAATTTCTGCAAAAAATAAAAAAATGCCACACTCCTGCAATAAAATGCATTTAAAATGCTGAAAACAGAAACAAATACTATTAATTACACTTGCCTCTGACTTACTAGCCCTACAGACTAACTGCTGAAATTTTATTTCATCTGGCTGCACAACTTTTTTGTGAATGTTGGATTTTGCTGTCGAACAGGGCTGCTCTGACAGGCCTAAACACACAGATAGAACTGTATATTAAACATATAGCGTTTCGGGGTAATTTCACTCACCGCCTATAAAACAATAAACATTGGAATCACACATTGAGTTACAATGTCTCTGACGACTGGATCCTGCCGTGTTCTCACCAACTTGTCAACACCCGTTGACCATTTTGTTTTTCTGACAGGAAAGCAAACATGGCAGCGGGATCAAAAATCATCACGTCACAACGGGTCACCCTAAACACCCCAAAGGCTGGAAAAGGCCACAAAGGCTGTTCGATGTTGCTTGTACGTACGTTAGCGGATATTTATGACATGCATTTTCATTGAATTGACTGAATTATTATGTGTTATGATCATTTTATGAATTTTAATACAATAATGCACCACAAATATACATGTGTTGGTAAATTGTCTAAACGCGCACATGCTCCGACCGGCCCTGCGGAATTGGAGCGATTAACACCTATTAACATATCGCTTAACAGGTGCAGCTAAACATCGATTATACTCATTATTATTAATATAAGTCAATGATCAATCAACGACATTCATTTAAACATGCTTTATGTAACAACACATTACGTGAACATAGGACGAATGCCGAATTTTGAGACATCAGCTTGTTATCTACCTTGAAAATGGGTATCCACACAGTGATAAAAATATGTTTATGAGCGCTATGCAACGAATATTTCCTCAGATTGCGCAAGCAAAATCTTTTATTTACACGGCAGAATAAACGTGTAACTAGTTGTAAATGACATTTACGCTAGCTGATATGTTAGCACAGTTTATTCCACGAACATTGTCCTTCACATGTCCTGTATTTGTAATTAACGTAATAACGTCAATTATTGGCAGTAAACTGTTCCTTTTGAAATTTAAAATTAAACTATCAGGAGGAGATGAACGGGACGTAAAACACGGCAAACTGTTACTACACTTTCTGAAATCAACGTAAAAACAGTTCACAGAGTAAGCCAGATGTCCGACGGCAGTACCAAGGCTATATTCATAGACAATAGTCCACAAAGGCTGACAGATGGTACCACAAAGGTTAAATTCACATAGAAAATGGTCGACAATAAATAGAATATTCATATTTTTGCAACGAATATGACATATGTTCATCGAGTGTTGTGGAATGTCCATATTTCACGAAAGCAGTAGGATCAGTAATAATCTTACTACTTTTATAATGAGCAATAACCCAATTCAACTCCCAGGTAACAAAAGAGCCAAAGATAAAAACTTACCAGAGGGTCAAACCAGGTAAATCATGATTCCTATAAGGAGGAATCCCGGCCTACCGTCAATTTACGCCGTTGCGTTCACCTGACCAACCACCCACACAAACTGTTGTTTATATCAGAGACATCATCCGAGACATTTTCTGGCAAAATAAACATTCATTCACCATTACTTCACGTATTGATTGGCATTATTATACATTTTATATTATTATACATTTTATATCGGATGTAAATTTCCACATTGATATCTGGGGCGATAACCGTGTTTCATTAAAATGTTAACGGCCATTACTATTTATTATCTGTATTTTTGATGTTCAATGATCACTTCATAATCTGTCGAAAATATTATTTTTTCAGGCGACACATTTAATTAGTGTAAATAATTAAAAAATATCCTACCTCATTTGCATATGAAAATAGCCTGATACCACCACGCGTCACGATCAGTAAAATAAATATTACTAAATAATTTTATCTGTATAGCGGGTAGTCTTAATTTTTAGAACTGGTGGAATAGTGACACAATTATACACTTATTTAATTCCTATAAAGAACATGTTGTGCCTACTGAGTGGGCATGTACCATTAATGAAGAATGTGTTGATGATCTGGGCCTGTGTATATAAGCTTTCTAAGCATGTTCTCCAAATTGGTACTTGAAAGCAGTAAGTTTCATTGGCCGATCAATCAAATTTCCTGATAGCATCTGAACAGAGCATAAATGAAGATGTTTGTTCGCAAGCCCAGATCCTACGGTGGTCTTAAATGTTATCAGGTCAAATAGTGTCACTTGTGCTGCACTTCGCACCAGTGTAAAATGTTTCACGTCGCAAAATGCACCAGTTTCCTGACGAGATGACACGCAGATCTACTTAGAGATAGCGCAGAAACATATTTTCGTCTAGTAACCGACGCAAATTTCTTGCGCCGGTTACTAGACGATAATGTGTTTATGCAGTATCTTCATGTAGCACCATGGGAATTCATCAGGAATCCGGTGCCTATTTCGAGTGCAGCAGCAGTACAATCGGGAGAGGCTACGGTACTTACAGGTTTGCGAGCATCAGTATTGTTCTGTAACTGGTCAACAATTAAACACTGGTTTATTGCACCAATTAACATTCCATATACAGGGATTACTTTTGTTGACAATGGAAACGATAGAAATTTGTGATCTAAGTCTTATTTTGACAAAAAGAATTAGTGAGAGAATTGATGTATTACAGTCTACACTCGTTTACTCGAAGTCCGTCGGACTGTGATAAATACTTCGAGTAAACCGAAGTTCGACGTAACGAAATCTGAACATGCCCTCAAAATATTACCATACACATTTCAGGACGCAACTCCCATACGACCTGTGACACACGGAGTTACACTTTTGCAACTCTAACTGGTGATTAACTCAGATGAGCTAAGTTTAATTGGTGTCGATGGAATCACCTTGAACACTTATTCAAAGTTTGTTTACACAGGTTTACACAGGTAATCAAGTCCAGTCTTTGATCCGGTAAATTGGCGCTGTGAATTCGCACTTCGAGCGCAAACCGACACTTTGACTTAACGAGAGTGAAATACCACACATTTCTGTTTTCGGGACCTAACAATTATTTGGAATTGACGACAATTCGATGTAACGAAATTCGACGAAACGGTAGCCAGTTACATTGAAAATAATAGGATCTGAAACGGGACTTGGACACAAATTCGATGTAACGAGGGAATTCGACATAACCGACTTTGAGTAAACGAATGTAGACTTGTATTTATATGTTCATGAGATTTTCCAAAAAATATGTGAGAATCTCTCGCTTTAACAGCCCAAAATGATCTCTGCATATATTTTCCTCCACTCATGACACAGTTGGCAACACTGTCAAAGCGTCTGGAGAACAACTATTAACATTGTATATGAAAAATAATACTAGAATGTTTTAATAATAGATGGTATGGTGGTCGCCATATCGGACAAGTGGTTTCCTCTGGGTACTCCAGTTTCCTCCCACATCGAGGACCACCCTTTAATACGCCTTCATCTGTGCCAATGAAAACATTGCATATGTGCATATGTGCTCTCACAATTAATTGTAATCGTTGTAGAATAAATAAAATTTAAATTTAAAATCAATATCCATGTAATAATTATGATGATAACGTAGCTAATTCCATGTGTGGACCTGCATGGTTGACAACTAATTATTGGGCAAAATGACAATGTGGATGATGATAAACATGCATATATATGATTCCTAATCGATATTCATGCAGATCACAGGTGACGGAAAAAAATCACACAACAGTACATTGTATACCGTAATAACTTCCCAAAACAAATTGCATCCAAATACATTGTTATTGTGAATAAACCACTACTGCCATACTAACTCTAAATATTGGCATACTGACTGTTGTATGGAAACCATATATTATTATATTTGTATGTGTTTCACCAAACAAGAATTCCGCGGAATCAAATGTCTCGCCTTGTCCTGCCGCCTTGACCTCGAGCCTGGGCCAGAAAGCAATGTTCACTGGCCCGAACATATTATACAATTATTGACTAGTGAGCCATAGAATATCAGATTATATTCTATGGCTCACTAGTCAATAATTGTTTTAGTATATGATAATAATCGGTATATAGCACTTACGACCTTATGCTACTAGACAAAAATGTAAAAAGAATTTGAAAAAAAAACAAGAAACGAGGCCACTTTTTGTAGACTAGATGGCCGTGGCCTGTAGATGGCCTTGGGGCGAGGCATGGACACTAAAAAAAAAGAGATATAGTAGATGGAAAAACTTTAACCGGACACACGGACGGACGGACGTATGCCAAAATGCCGACTATATCGCGCTTTCCGCAAGCGGGCGCGACAATGATGATAAACACCCATGTGAAGTATCAAGGTAATGGGTGAAGCAGTTGCAGAGATATAGTACACAAAAAAATTAAAGTAATTTGACCTTGACATTGGGCACAGGGGCCGCACAGTTGGGGGGTAGAATGAAAATATGGATGATGATTAACACCATGTAAAGTTTCAAGGTAATGGGCGAAGCAGTTGCAGAGATATAGTTTAACGAAAAACTAATTTAACCAAAACACTTTAACCAGACGTACGTTAAAAAGTTAACGTTGAAAATGGCTAAGTCAATTACGTAGAAATAATAGGTTGAAGGTAAAAAAAATGGTCACATGTTGGATAGTTGTATGTGTGTGGGCACCCCTTGGTTATGAAGCTGTGAAAAGTTTGGTGGTCCTAGGTGTACAGTACCAAAGAAATGGACTTAAACACGAAAACTTAAAATTGTAAACGCGAAAAGTTAACATTGACTGCGCGGAAAAAATGGGTCAAGTTCAAAAAGGTAACATGTTGGATAGTGATATGTGGTGGGCACCCCTTGGTTATGAAGCTATGAAAGTTTGTTGGTCCTATGTGTTACAGTAACAAAGAAATGGACTGAAACACGAAAACTTAACATTGATTGTGGACGCCGCCCGCCGACCGCCTGGCTTTCGCCAATCCAATAGCGTGGATTTTTTTTTTTCTTTTTTTTCCAAAAAAACCTGGCTAAAAATGGAAAAAAAGTTTAAAAAAAAAGAAGTTTAAAATGATTTTTTTTCCAAAAAAAACCTGGCTAAAAATGGAAAAAAAGTTTAAAAAAAAAAGTTTAAAAATTAACAAAAAAATAATGCTCGCTACTGGAGCCCAGAATTTTTATAATAGTCCTATATTTATCTACATATCATATCTGCACAGGTCCACATATTGCCACAATGTTGTCAACACAGTTTACGGAAATGTAATACCCAGGTATAATAATTTACCTGTATAAATTACCTGTAATAATTTAGCTGGACATTTAGTGGTCAAGCTGGAAATTTGCACATGCTTGCACATGCACAAGTGTTCAACTGGAGAAGGCTATTGTTCTCTCTACAGGTAAGGTGTACAGAGTGCACGAGAAAACGGGTCTTCATGCATTAATGTTCAGTTTGTAGCATAGAAAGAAATAGAGTTTGACCTTGACCCTGGAGCCCGAATTTTTTTTTTAATAGTCCTATGTTCATCTACATATCATAGTAAAGGTATGTATAAAGTTTGATGACTGTAGCTGATAAGGTGTTGAAGCAATGACCGTAACACGAAAACTTAACATTGAATGATGACGACGACGCCGACTCCGGAAAAGCAAAACCTATGTCTCGCTTTCCGCTTCGCGGGCGAGACAATAAATGTTGTGCGAATATTTAGAGGTATACAGTATAGTATATTGTACAATGAGAGACTATCATCATGACTGCCATCACCTGTGATACAGATATAAGGCAGGCACTATACAGTTTAACAAAGGTGACATATGATTAGTTGCAGCCTGTAACTCTGTGACCCTCCCGTACCATACATACCAGAGTTACAGTTCCTCTCATAGCATTCCCCTGCAGAGCAGCGAATCAGATTCGATTCTCACTTCAAATGTTAATTATGAGCAAGTTTGTGTATTTTTGATATGAAGTAAATGTCTGTATTATGAAACTACCATATTACATTAATTATTTCATAAATTTAACAATGCACAAGACCTACGAAGTAAATTTAAGCTAAAATCTACTAGAGACCCAATCAGCACCAGCCAAAACTGACATGAAATATTTTTGTTGGACCCTAGTTTCCAAGTAGACAAAATTTTATTCCCTGGATATGCTGCAAGGATAAAAACTACTTTAGAAGTAATAGTTTATATCAGTTTCCTAATTCTAATACAGATTTCAATTGAAATTGCGGATGCAGAGGCTGATCTGGATCTACACTGGTTGAAATTTATCCAGCCACAACCACAATTATGAAAATCACCCATTGATTTACAATGGGGCAAGGTACCAAAACCTGTCACTGTCTCCTTGGATCTGAGACATAGGTGGGTTGGTTGGTGGTTGGTTGGTTGGTTGGTTGGTTGGTTTGTTGGTTGGTGGGTAGTTTGTTGGTTGGTTAGTTAATCAGTTTGGTTGGTTGGTTGGTTGGTTGGTGGTAGTCGGTTTGTTGATTGGTTGGTTTGTGATCGTTTGTTGGTTGGTTGTTTGTTGGTTGGTTTGGTGGGTGGGTTGGTCGGTTTGTTGATTGGTTGGTTGATTGGTTGGTTTATAAATGTATGTGGCTAGTTGCATTTGCGACCATCATAATCTTAGAGCAGCCGGCAAATCTGCTCATTCTGATCAGCGTCTACAGTGTTCACCATTCCGTTATTGAAACATCTGTCAAGCTACTAATAAACAATATAGATCCTAATCATGCCCTAGAGAGTCCTACATGACAAGAAGCCAGACTGGCTACAAATGCCATAAGCCCCATTTCTCAAGTACACAAATGTGGCTCTGACTGGAGAAATGAGGTTTTTGTGACCAGTGTAGATCCAGATCAGCCTGTGCATCCGCACAGGCTGATCAGGATCTGCACTGTTCGCCATTCCATCAATGAAACACCTGTCATGCTTCTAACAAGCAATATAGATCAATATCAGGCTACATGCGTGTGCTATTTGATAAGGAGCTACACTAATCACAAATCATAAGCCCCATCTATTCAGTCACAGCCAAAAGTATGCAAGAATCGCTAAACAAGCAACATTTACCTTTGTATCGTTCTTCGAGAGTGACAGTGCTTCCTTACAGGACTTGCCGACCTTGAAGTTGGCTTTGACCTTGGCAGACTTCGACCTCGCGATGAAATCTCCCAGCGTAACATTTTCTGGAAGGCTTCTGATTGGTCGCTGTAATAATTTCGCTCCTCCTCCACACTTTGCACAAACGCGTCCAGTTTACTCGGAACTTTCCCCTTCTTACTTGCTCCAATAGGGTCGTTCTTACGTTTTAGTCTTTCAAGTTGTAGCACAAGTTATTTTTCTGTAAAGCAAAGAAATAAATGGTTATATTTTTAAATGGAGTTAAAACCAAAAATATATAAAGCACATGCACACTTTAAAGTTTTACAAGGAACAAATAAAACAAGAGGGCCATGATGGCCCTAATTCGCTCACCTGACTCCATGAACACCAGAGGAGAATGCGACATTGAGTCCATGTGTTTTAAAAAAATTGTGCTATTTTTAGATGGCGGTCATCTTGGATTAAGCGATGACTGTCATTTTACCAAATCTGAAAATGCTTCACCCAAAGATCTTAACTTCCTATGAAGTTTGGCCAGCATCGGCCATGTGGTTCCTGAGAAAAAGACGTTCAAAATCTTGAATAAATGGACCTTTTGGTGGCCATCATGGATGACATAATCATCCGATTCCGACAAATATTGCAACCAGAGCAATCGCCTCATCGATACCTTCAATTTGATATATGGCATGAGCATATTCGAGTCAAAAATAAAAATTTGACCCCAATTTGACCCCACGGGTCATGCCCATTTTTGACCCCGGGGTCACCATTTTCACAACTTTGAAAGAGCATTGTAAATCGATCATTCCTACCTAAATCCGGCCAGCAGTTCATGAGAAGAAGATTTTTTAAGAATTTATGCTATTTTTAGACGGCGGCCATCTTGGATTAGCGATGACCTCCATTTTAACAAATCTGAAAAGGCTTCACCCATGGACCATAACTTTTAAGTTTGGCTACCATGGGCCAAGCGGTTCATGTGAAGAAGAATTTTGAAATCTCTAAAAAAAGAACAACCTTTTGACATTTCGGCGGCCATCTTGGATGACATAACAATCCGATTTCGACAAAAAATGTACCAGAGTGATCGCCTCATTGATACCTTCGATTTGATATATAACATGACCATATTGGGTCAAAAATAAAATATGACCCCAATTTGACCCCACGGGCCACGCCCATTTTTGACCCCGGGGTCACCATTTTACCAACTTTGAAAG
Organism: Conchocele bisecta; assembly: GCA_029237695.1. Lineage (NCBI taxonomy): Eukaryota > Metazoa > Mollusca > Bivalvia > Lucinida > Thyasiridae > Conchocele > Conchocele bisecta. The sequence continues at coordinate 36,102 of JAQRGA010000207.1, forward strand.
AGCAATGTACATCGATCATTCCTACCAAGTTTCGTCGAAATACGGCTAGCGGTTCATGAGAAGAAGATTTTTTAAGAATTTATGCTACTTTTAGACGGCGGCCATCTTGGATTAGCGATCACCTCCATTTTAACAAATCTGAAAAGGCTTCACCCATAGACCATAACTTTTAAGTTTGGCTATCATGAGCCAAGCGGTTCATGTGAAGAAGAATTTTGAAATCTTAATAAAAAAAAGAAAAAACGACCATTTTACATTTCGGCGGCCATCTTGGATGACATAAAATCGGATTTCGACACAAAGTGTACCAGAGTGATCGCCTCATTGATACCTTCGATTTGATATATAACATCCATCCCTCGTTCGGTCAAAATAAAATTTGACCCAATTTGACCCCACGGGCCACGCCCATTTTTTACCCCGGGGTCACCATTTTAACAAATTTGAAAGAGTAATGTACATTGATCATTCCTACCAATTTTCGTCGAAATCCTACTAGCGGTTCATGAGAAGAAGATTTTTTAAGAATTTACGCTTCTATTTTTAGACGGGGCGGCGGCCATCTTGGATTTATTAGCAATGACCATCCATTTTAACAAATCTGAAAAGGCTTCACTTTTGGACCATGGACCATAACTTTTAAGTTTTGGCAACCATGGGCCAAGCGGTTCATGTGAAGAAGAATTTTGAAATCTCTAATAAAAGAACGACCTTTTGACCTTTCGGCGGCCATCTTGGATGATATAACAATCCGATTTCGACAAAAAATGCACCAAAGTGATCGCCTCATTGATACCTTCAATTTGATATATGACATGACCATATTCGGTCAAAAATAAAATTTGACCCCAATTTGACCCCACGGGCCACGCCCATTGTTTACCCCGGGGTCACCATTTTAACAACTTTGAAAGAGCAATGTACATCGATAATTCCTACCAAGTTTTGTCGAAATCCGGTTGGCGGTTCTTGAGAAGAAGATTTTTGAAGAATTTGTGCTATTTTTAGACGGCGGCCATCTTGGATTATGTAATGACGTCATTTTAACAATTTTGTAATCCCCCTTCCTACGGACCATGACCATGAAGTTTGGTGACTATAGGCTCAATGGTTACCGAGGAGAAGACGTTTGAAAATGTTCACAGACGACGACGGACACATTGCGGTAACAATAGCTTACATGAGCTTCGCTCAGGTGAGCTAAAAAGTTGGGAGATAATCCTTAACCCTTTCACATTACAGACCTCTTTTGTGATGTTTGCAAACAGTGTAGATCCAGATGAGCCGGCTCGTGACGAGCTGCACTTTTTGCAAGTAATTTTCTTATTTTTTAGAAGAAAAAAAACACCCACTTTTTATAAATGGACTACCTTAGTCTGAAAATCATTTAATTATGATTACAATGGTCGGGAATTTAACATATCACAGTCCATTACAGTTACTTAGGATTGTAAGGGTTAATCCTGTGACCGAGGCTTGACTCACCGTTGGCCATCAGTTTATTGACCTTGTGACTGAGGCTCGACTCACCGTTGGCCATCAGTTTATCGACCCTGTGACTGAGGCTCGACTCACCATTGGCCATCAGTTTATTGACCCTGTGACTGAGGCTCGACTCACCATTGGCCATCAGTTTATTGACCCTGTGACTGAGGCTTGACTCACCATTAGCCATCAGTTTATTGACCCTGTGACTGAGGCTTGACTCACTATTGGCCATCAGTTTATTGACCCTGTGACTGAGGCTCGACTCACCGTTGGCCATCAGTTTATCGACACTGTGACTGAGGCTCGACTCACCATTGGCCATGGGTTTATTGACGCTGTGTCTGAGGCTTGACTCACCGTTGCCCATGAATTTATTGACCCTGTGACTGAGGCTCGACTCACCGTTGCCCATGAGTTTATCGACCCTGTGACTGAGGCTAGACTCACCGTTGACCATGAGTTTATTGACCCTGTGACTGAGGCTCGACTCACCATTGGGCATGAGTGTATTGACCCTGTGACTGAGGCTCAACTCACCGTTGACCATAGAGTTTATGGACCCTGTGACCGAGGCTCGACTCACCGTTGACCACGAGTTTATTGACCATGTGACTGAGGCTTGACTCACAGCTGGCCATTACTTTATTGACCATGTGACTGAGGCTAGACTCACCGTTGACCATGAGTTTATTGACCATTTGACTGAGGCTAGACTCACCGTTGACCATGACTTTATTGATCATGTGACTGAGGCTCAACTCACCGTTGCCCATGAGTTTATTGACCCTGTGACCGAGGCTCGACTCACCGCTGGCCACGAGTTTATGGACCCTGTGACTGAGGCTCGACTCACCGTTGCCCATGAGTTTATGGACCCTGTGACCGAGGCTCAACTCACCATTGGCCATGAGTTTATTGACCCTGTGACTGAGGCTCGACTCACCGTTGGCCATGAGTTTATTGACCATGTGACTGAGGCTCGACTCACCGTTGGCCATGAGTTTATTGACTCACCGTTGGCCACAAGTTTATTGACCCCGTGACTGAGGCTTGACTCACCGTTGGCCATGACTTTATTGACCCTGTGACCGAGGCTGGACTCACCATTGGCCTTGAGTTTATTGACCCCGTGACTGAGGCTAGACTCATCGTAGTCTATGACTTTATTGACCCTGTGACTGAGGCTCGACTCACAGTTGGCCATGAGTTTATTGACCCTGTCACTGAGGCTCAACTCACCGTAGGCCATGAGTTTATTGACCCTGTGACTGAGGCTGGACTCACCGTTGCCCATGAGTTTATTGACCCTGTGACGGAGCAATTTCTTGTCCTCGGCAACGCGATCATGTAACTCCTCCAGCCTCATTAGATCGCTCATCTTCGTTGTCAGTTGAGTTTTCAGCTCAGAGCAGTCCTTATTCATATTGTATCTTACATTCTCCTGAAATGAGTCGAGTTAGTTATCTTATATTTAAGAGTTGGAATTGGCTCAAAGAACCTTCAATACCCGGGCACACAAGCCCAGAAAATGTGTCAGGCCAATGGCCTGTGGCCCGTTTTCTTTTCTGAATTACTATTAGTTGCAACACAGTCTAAAAGTGTGCTTTAAATTAACCCTTAGACCACTATCTTATTTTTTTGTCGTCTGCTGTTTATTTTTTTTTATTTTCAATTTTTATCATCAAAAACATGCTTTGACAGCACTTTAGAATAAGAAGTGCTTTGACAGCACTTGATAATCATTTCCATTGGAAACGATTCTCAAGTGCTGTCAAACCATGTTTTCATAGAGAAATAAGGCAAGATATAAAAGCAACAGCAGACAACAATTGTTGTGAGTGGCGGTCTAAGGGTTAAGGAGGTTATGAGACGATAAATTTAACCTAGCTACTTCATTCTGCTATCGCAATGGAATGATTACAGGGTGTGCATTTCACTCGCCCAGTCGCCTTGATGAGTGTTAATTTCGGCTGGGAAAGAATGTATTAACCATAAATATTTGGATACCATTTATTTTGGGAAACACCTATAAAATAGGGGAAAGCCAAAACAAATTGTATCCAAATACATTGCTATTGTGATAAGCCAGTACAACCATACCATGAACCTTAAGTATTTGGACATTATTGCTGTGAAAATCATGTATTCACAATGTGTTTCCCAGAATAGTGTCCAAATATTTAGTGTGTTTACGGTAATTTCTATAGACACTCGCCAAGACTGGTACATGCCATGAAGTTCTTTATTGTCTCAGAAATGGACACAGGCACTTTGTGGTATGAACGACAGATGCCTCTTTAAATCATACCCGATATTACTCCCATATTATATATCTACAAGGTTGGACATTCGTCATCTTTTCAACCACCAGAAGTGGATTACTTACCTTGGGCCCGGCTCGTCAATTCAGAAATTGTAACGCGCGCGAAGGCCGGGACCAGCAGGGTCCCGGCCTTCTTGTGCGTTACAATTATTGCATTAGCGAGCCGGGCCCAAGGTACACTAGTACCACTTCCGTTGGTTGAAAAGATGGCGAGTGTTCTACCTTGTAGATATATAATATCAGGGTAAAAAAATGGTATGATGTAAAAATCGTTTTGTCGTCCACACCACAAAGTACCTGTGGAAATGGATGCAATTCTAAAGAAATGTCAAAATTCAGTGGCATCACAGGCCAATCATTAATAATTTAAATACTATATTGGCAATTATGCCAATATAGTTTATTGCATTTTCAGACATATGTGATAGAATTCAATTTTTGTCGGGTCCGAACTAATTCGGGAACGTAGTCGGGATTTAGCAGAGACAAATTCTCACTAAATAATTACCTGTTTCTGCTATTGTTAGTGTTAGCAGAAGCATTAAATTCTGTATTCTGTAAATCCATCGATATTTATCGATGACATTGACCTTTTATGTGGTTTAAACACCACTTTCTATTGTACACATGTGCTTTTGTAACAAAGCCAAATAAACACGGTCTTGAAACTTTGCGGATCCGGACTTGAATGAATCTGATTGGATGAAATTATCTGCGACTTACCAATGAAACGGTTCGTCCCAGTCAATTTCGGCCGACAGGTCATTCGGGGTTAATCATGTAACTCGTTGGCAGATCAACTCTGCTAGAATTGGGGGAGGTCCAAACACCTCCAGGGGTTTAAATACACTAACACATTAGGTTACTTTAAATCACTTATTCAGTGCAGATCAACTCTGCCAGAATGGGGGGAGGTTCAAATACACTGCCAGTCATGTGGGATAAATAGCGGATACCAACTTCTACAACAACGCGAAGTACATTCCCGACAGGGAGCCACAAACCGTCCCTACCACACATATAAACATTGAGCCACACACCTTCCCTACCACACATATAAACATTGAGTCACACACCGTCCCTACCACACATATAAACATTGAGTCACACACCGTCCCTAACACACAACTAAACATTGAGCCACACACCGTCCCTACCACACATATAAACATTGAGTCACACACCGTCCCTACCACACATATAAACATTGAGCCACCGTCCCTACCACACATATAAACATTGAGTCACACACCGTCCCTACCACACATATAAACATTGAGTCACACACTGTCCCTACCACACATATAAACTTTGAGCCACACCGTCCCTACCACACATATAAACATTGAGCCACACACCGTCCCTACCACACATATAAACATTGAGTCACACGCCGTCCCTACCACACATATAAACATTGAGCCACACACCGTCCCTACCACACATATAAACATTGAGTTACAAACCGTCCCAACCACACATATAAACATTGAGCCACACACCGTCCCATACCACACATATAAACATTGAGACCAGCACACACCGTCCCTACCACACATATAAACATTAACACACACCGTCCCTACCACACATATAAACATTGAGTCACACACCGTCCCTACCACACATATAAACATTGAATCACACACCTTCCCTACCACACATATAAACATTGAGCCACACACCGTCCCTACCACACATATAAACATTGAGTCACACACCGTCCCTACCACACATATAAACATTGAGCCACCGTCCCTACCACACATATAAACATTGAGTCACACACCGTCCCTACCACACATATAAACTTTGAGCCACACCGTCCCTACCACACATATAAACATTGAGCCACACACCGTCCCTACCACACATATAAACATTGAGTCACACGTCTTCCCTACCACACATATAAACATTGAGCCACACACCGTCCCTACCACACATATAAACATTGAGTTGCAAACCGTCCCAACCACACATATAAACATTGAGCCACACACCGTCCCTACCACACATATAAACATTGAGCCACACACCGTCCCTACCACACATATAAACATTAACACACACCGTCCCTACCACACATATAAACATTGAGTCACACACCGTCACTACCACACATATAAACATTGAGTCACCGTCCCTACCACACATATAAACATTGAGCCACACACCGTCCCTACCACACATATAAACATTGAGTCACACGCCGTCCCTACCACACATATAAACATTGAGCCACACACCGTCCCTACCACACATATAAACATTAACACACACCGTCCCTACCACACATATAAACATTGAGTCACACACCGTCCCTACCACACATATAAACATTGAATCACACACCTTCCCTACCACACATATAAACATTGAGCCACACACCGTCCCTACCACACATATAAACATTGAGTCACACACCGTCCCTAAACCATTACCACACATATAAACATTGAGCCACCGTCCCTACCACACATATAGAAACATTGAGATCACACACCGTCCCTACCACACATATAAACATTTGAGCCACCGTCCCTACCACAACATATAAACATTGAGTCCACACAACCGTCCCTACCACACATATAAACTTTGAGCCACACCGTCCCTACCACACATATAAACATTGAGCCACACACCGTCCCTACCACACATATCAAACATTAGAGTCCACACACAAACGACCGTCCCTACCACACATATAAACTATTGAGGCCACACACCGTCCCTACCACACTATAAACATTAACACTACACCGTAAACCCTACCCGCCACACATATAAACATTGAGTCACACACCGTCCCTACCACACATATAAACATTGAATCCACAAACACCTTCCCTACCAGACGTATAAACATTGAGCCACACACCGTCCCTACCACACATATAAACATTGAGTCACACACCGTCCCTACCACACATATAAACATGGAGCACCACGTCCCTACCACACATATAAACATTGAGCCACACACACCGTCCCTACCACACATATAAAACATTGAGCCACACACCGTCTCTACCAAACATATAAACATTGACACACCACACACCAAAACTGCCCGTACACACATCATATAAACATAGAGCCACGCACCGTCCCTAACCACACATATAAACATTGAGCCACACACTGTCCCTACCACACATATAAACATCGAGCCACACACACCGTCCCTACCACAAATATAAACATTGAGCCACGCACCGTCCCTACCACACATACACATTGAGCCACACACCGTCCCTACCACACATAAACATTGAAATACACACCGTCCTACTACACATATAAACATTGAGCCACACACCGTCCCTACCACATATAAACATTGAGCCACACACCGTCCCTACCACATAAAACATTGAGCCACGCACCGTCCCTACCACACATATAAACATTGAGCCACGCACCGTCCCTAACACACATATAAACATTGAGCCACACACCGTCCCTACCACACTATATACATTGAGCCACACACCGTCCCTACCACACATATAAACATTGAGCCACACACCGTCCCTACCACACACCGTGCTTACCACACATATAAACATTGAGCCACACACCGTCCCTACCACACATATAAACATTGAGCCACACACCGTCCCTACCACAGATATACACATTGAGCCACGCACCGTCCCTACCACACATATAAACATTGAGCCACGCACCGTCCCTAACACACATATAAACATTGAGCCACACACCGTCCCTACCACACATATAAACATTGAGCCACACACCGTCCCTACCACACATATAAACATTGAGCCACACACCGTCCCTACCCACAACACCGTGCTTACCACACATATTAAACATTGAGCCACACACCGTCCCTACCACACATATAAACATTGAGCCACACACCGTCCCTACCACACATAAAAACATTGAGCCACGCACCGTCCCTACCACACATATAAACATTGAGCCACACACTGTCCCTACCACACATATAAACATTGAGCCACACACACCGTCCCTACCACACATATAAACATTGAGCCACGCACCGTCCCTACCACACATATACACATTGAGCCACACACCGTCCCTACCACACATATAAACATTGAAATACACACCGTCCCTACCACACATATAAACATTGAGCCACACACCGTCCCTACCACACATATAAACATTGAGCCACACACCGTCCCTACCACAGATATAAACATTGAGCCACGCACCGTCCCTACCACACATATAAACATTGAGCCACGCACCGTCCCTACCACACATATAAACATTGAGCCACACACCGTCCCTACCACACATATAAACATTGAGCCACACACCGTCCCTACCACACATAAACATTGAGCCACACACCGTCCCTACCACACACCGTGCTTACCACACATATAAACATTGAGCCACACACCGTCCCTACCACACATATAAACATCGAGCCACACACCGTCCCTACCACACACCGTGCTTACCACACATATAAACATTGAGCCACACACCGTCCCTACCACACATATAAACATCGAGCCACACACCATCCCTACCACACATATAAACATTGAGCCACACACCATCCCTACCACACAACGTCCCTACCACACATATAAACATTGAGTCACACACCGTCCCTACCACACATATAAACATTGAGTCACACACCGTCCCTACCACACATATAAACATTGAGCCACACACCGTCCCTACCACACATATAAACATGGAGTCACACGCCGTCCCTACCACACATATAAACATTGAGCCACACACCGTCCCTAAAACACACCGTGCTTACCACACATATAAACATTGAGCCACACACCGTCCCTACCACACATATAAACATTGAGCCACACACCGTCCCTACCACACATATAAACATTGAGCCACGCACCGTCCCTACCACACATATAAACATTGAGCCACGCACCGTCCCTACCACACATATAAACATTGAGCCACTCACCGTCCCTACCACACATATAAACATTGAGCCACACACCGTCCCTACCACACACCGTGCTTACCACACATATAAACATTGAGCCACACACCGTCCCTACCACACATATAAACATTGAGCCACGCACCGTCCCTACCACACATATAAACATTGAGCCACACACTGTCCCTACCACACATATAAACATTGAGCCACACACACCGTCCCTACCACACATATAAACATTGAGCCACGCACGTCACCGCCCTACCACACATATACACTTGAGCCACACACCGTCCCTACCACACATAAACATTGAAATACACACCGTCCCTACCACACATATAAACATTGAGCCACACACCGTCCCTACCACACATATAAACATTGAGCCACACACCGTCCCTACCACAGATATAAACATTGAGCCACGCACCGTCCCTACCACACTATAAACATTGAGCCACACACCGTCGCTACCACACATATATACATTGAGCCACACACCGTCCCTACCACACACCGTGCTAACCACACATATAAACATTGAGCCACACACCGTCCCTACCACACATATAAACATCGAGCCACACACCGTCCCTACCACACATATAAACATTGAGCCACGCATCGTCCCTACCACACATATAAACATTGAGCCACACACTGTCCCTACCACACATATAAACATTGAGCCACACACACCGTCCCTACCACACATATAAACATTGAGCCACGCACCGTCCCTACCACACATATACACATTGAGCCACACACCGTCCCTACCACACATATAAACATTGAAATACACACCGTCCCTACACACATATAAACATTGAGCCAACCACACCGTCCCTACCACACAATAAACATTGAGCCACACACCGTCCCTACCACAGATATAAACATTGAGCCACGCACCGTCCCTACCACATATAAACATTGAGACACGCACCGTCCCTACCACACATATAAACATTGAGCCACACACCGTCCCTACCACACATATAAACATTGAGCCACACACCGTCCCTACCACACATATAAACATTGATCCACACACCGTCCCTACCACACACCGTGCTTACCACACACATAAACATTGAGCCACACACCGTCCCTACAACACATATAAACATTGAGCCACACACCATCCCTACCACACATATAAACATTTAGTGACACACCAACCCTACCACACATATAAACATTGAGCCACACACTGTCCCTACCACACATATAAACATTGAGCCACACACCATCCCTACCACACACCGTCCCTACCACACATATAAACATTGAGCACACACCGTCCCTACCACACACCGTCCCTACCCACACATATAAACATTGATCACACACCGTCCCTACCCACATATACCGTCCCTCAAACTTGCCACAGTCATATAAACATTGACACCGTACCCACACCAGTCCCACACATATAAACATTGAGTCACACACCGTCTAAACTACCACACATCAACCCACACATAAACATTGGACGCCACACACATTAGCCTACCACACCGTCCCTCCACCACACATATAAAACATTGAGTCACTACACCGTAAACATTGACCACACACCGTCCCTACCACACATATAAACATTGTCAACCACTACCACATATAAACAGTTGTAAACACACACCGTCCCCTACCACACATATAAACATTGAGTCACACACGTCCCTACCACACAATAAATAAACATTGATCCACACACCGTTCCCTACCACACATATAAACATTGAGCCACACACCTCCCTACCACACATATATAAACATTGAGTCACACACGCTCCCTACCACAAACAAGATAAACATTACACCGTCTCACACATAAAACATTGACCACACACCGTCTACCTCACATATAAACATTAGAGTCCCTACACACCGTACCTACACACATATAAACATTGAGTCCACACACCGTACTACTACATATAAACATTGAGCCACACACCGTTCTCCCTACCACACATATAAACATTGAGCACACACCGTCCCTACTACACATAAACTTGAGCCACACACCGTCCCTACCACACTATAAACTTAACACCGTCCCTACCACACATATAAACAGTGAGCAACACCGTCCCTAATATTATTGCATTGAGCACACCGCTAACCCCACCACAAATCATTGAGCCACACACCGTCCCCTACCACACATAAACATTGAGTCACATCATTCACGTAAACCTTACCCTACACATAAACATAGCCCACCACACCAAACTTATCACAACCCTACCACACATATAAATTGAGCCACACACGGTCCCTACCACACATATAAACATTGAGTCACACAGTCCTACTACACATATAAACATTGAGCCACACACCGTCCTTACCACATCATAAACATTGAGTACACACCGTCCCTACCACACATATAAACATTGAGTCACACACCGTCCCTACTACACATATAAACATTGAGCCACACACCGTCCCTACCACACATATAAACATTTACATGTTTTTCCTCATCTACCATGTCTACAGATGAGGCAATATGTAGGAAACTTGTATGAACTACAATTATTCTTTTCTTATTTCTCAGTTAAAATATATATTGCTACCACTCATTTGAATCGTCTCACCGATAATATAAAAAGTAGCATAATAATCGGACAGCGTTTGTTTTGTGAACAATGGGTGTCCCAAAATAAAGTGTATCCAAATGCATTGTTATTGTGATAAAATAGTACAATAGTACTAAACATGACTATCACGACGCTCTTTATTGTGGGAACCATATATTTTATGTGTTTCCCAGAATAAATTGTGTCCAAATATTTAGGGTTATTACGGTAATGAGATTGTTCCCCTTCTACAGACGGGCAAGGCCACTTACTGCTTTACACTGGGCTATGTCCATATCCAGATCCTCCAGCTCGTGTCGAGATTTCTCCAGCTCCCCCTGCACAACAACAAAGATTTCTTATACAAGGTGCCTGATCACGTGGTTACAACAACAACAACAATGTCTGAAAGTGTTGAAAGCTTGCCCACTCCAAAGGAGTTTGGTACATTCTTGTCGTTTTTGCGAAGTATTGATTTCCGTGTCAGTACACGGAAATCGATTATTTGCAAAAATTACAAAAGTTTGGGCCAAAGTACAGTACAGGCTACAAGTACAAATGTAGCCTAACAAGACGCGTTTGATGCGCCATATTTCATCAAAATCTGTTACATAACACAGACAAAATAAAAGAATATGTACTTTGAATCGGAGGGCATCTGGAAGTTTCAGTACTTGCTGTTGTTTATATAAGGCCGTAAAACAAGTACTTGGGTTCTCAGGCATGTCGTTTGCGGAATGTGCACGGGAGGGCGGATTTTTAAAATACATTTTTTTGTTTGTCTCTGATTGTTTTCAAGTCACCAGATACATGTATGTTCTATAAAGTTACTGTAACCTCTTTACACGTGAAAAATCACCAGATTGTCGTCACACAGCATTGGATATAACATAGTTTTGCATGGCAGTGTTTTTGATAGATCTTGTAGCTAAGGCCACTTTTTTTTAATTACTTGGTTTACGGATCCGCCGACCCCATTTTTTTCAATTTGCAATAAAAATAAAATTTTGGTTGAGTTCGTTTTTTATTTCCGAAGACCTAAATTGTGATGAAACAATAAAAAAAAATCGAGAATTCCTCGTAAATATGATGAACTAGTCTTGATGAAACGTGAGGGTTGAACAATTTGAACGTTTTGACATCAACGCTCTCGAAATATATCGGAATTTAGCGAGTACCATTTTAAGGAATAAAACGAATATAAAAGCATCAATATTTGTTCTATCAACATATATTTTGACAAAACATAAGAATTAATCGTCTTAGGAGATGATAACAATCGTTTTAGTAGACGATTCTCGTGTGCTGCCAAAATAGTTTTATTATGAAATTAAAAATATGAAAAGAACTATTTATATTTCCTACAAAAACAGGTGTTGACAAAACTTGATAATCATCTTTATGGAAAGGGATATCCGCCACTACATTGCATGCTGCTTCATGACAATTCCGTCGACCATTGTTACATGTCATCCTGCATTATTACATTTCACATTGCATACCTCGATTGGCTATTTGACATTGTTACATGCCATATTCTGCCATGTGTCATTCTGCTTACTGCGTTAATCTTGTCAATATTGGTCAATTATTCTAAACATGTACACTCCCAGCTGCGTTAATCTTGTCAATATTGGTAAATGGTTCTAAACATGTACACACCTGGCTGCGTTAAGATTACCGCAGCTGGGTGTGTACATGTTTAGAACCATTGACCAATATTGACAAGATTAACGCAGCTGGGAGTGTACATGCTCAGAATCATTGACCAACATTTACAACATTAACGCAGCCGGCTGTGTACATGTTTAGAACCATTGATCAATATTTACAACATTACCGCAGCTGGGTGTGTACATGTTCAGAACCATTGACCAATATTGACAAGATTAACGCAGCTGAGTGTGTACATGTTCAGAACCATTAACCAATATTGACAAGATTAACGCAGCTGGGTGTGTATCATTGACCAATATTGACAAGATTAACGCAGCTGGGTGTGTACATGTTCAGCATCATTGACAGCTGGGTGTAATAAGTGTTCATGTTTGCAAATGGAGATTATGATTATGAAGGGGGGTAACTACTTATTTTGGAGCGCCACCTGGCGTCATAATGGAAGCGTTCCCATTATGACAACAGGTGGCGTTGCACATTTTGCCAAGTTTCATTCGGCCTACTGCTTACTGCGATGCTGGCATCCCTCATTCGGCCATTTCATATTCTGACATGGGCCATTCTGCGTGCTTGCATGCGTCATTCGGCGGAATGCATATAGTCATATACACATCCCAGTAAGCAGTAAGCAGAATGACACATGGCAGAATATGGCATGTAGCAATGTGAAATAGCCAATCGAGGTATGTAATATGCAATGTAATAATGCAAGATGGAGTTGTCATTAAGCAGTATTGTATAGCCAAGATGCAGGATGACATGTAACAATGTCAAATAGCCAATCGAGGTATGCAATGTGAAATGTAATAATGCACGATGGAGTTGTCATTAAGCAGTAACGAGTAGCTGCAGTGCATGATGACATGTAACAATGGTCGACGGAATTGTCATGAAGCAGCATGCAATGTAATGGCGGATATCCCCTTCCATACATCTTAGGAGACGAAGTGAGACGATTCTCATGTGCACAGTGCAGTCAAAACCTGTTTTGTTAAGAATAAATCTCGTTTTCGTTTTGCGATCTCGTGACCGCGCATCGCGTTTTCGCTATCTCAACCAATGCCGAAAACGCAAGATTCTAACATGTCCCTAACAGGACACGTACAAATCAAAAGGAGACGATTCTCATGTGCTGCTAAAACACGTTTTCTGTTTGAAACCGTGACACTGATTGGTTGAATCACATCCAAATCCAACCAATACTAAAAACATACAAACACATATTTCGCGGAAATAGAGACGATTCTCATCAGCTAACAAACTTGTTTTAATAAGGGAATAAAATGAATATAAAAGCATCAATATTTCTTCTATCAACATATATTTTGACAACACACAATAATCGTCTTAGGAGACGATTCTCGTGCGCTGCCAAAATATATTTTTATCAAGAAATTAAAAACAGGAAAAAAATCTACCGGTTCAACAAAAAATTCCTACAAAAACACATTTTGACAAAACTTGAAAATCGTTTAAGGAGACGATTCTCATATGCACAGTACTGTTTTCTCGACCTATGCGCAAGATCGCGAAAACGCGAAACATGTTTTGTTGAGAATATGTTACATTTTCGTTTCAACTCTCGTGATCACGTTACATAACGCGAAACATGTTTTGTTGAGAATATCTCATGTTTTGTTTACAAGATCGCGAAAGGAGACGATTATCATATGCACAGTACTGTGAAAACATGTTTTGTTGTGAATAGGCTAAATTTTCTTTTCGCGTTTTCACGATCCATCACTCTTCGCGTTTTCGCGATCTCGGCCTATGCGTAAGATCGCGAAAACGCGAAACAGGTTTTGTTGAGAATGTTACATTTTCGTTTCGCGAAATTGTAACATGTCCCTGATAGGACATGTACAAATCGTCTTAGGAGACGATTCTCATGTGCTGCCAAAACATGTTTTATTAAGAAATGGAACAAATGTGGACAAACATCAATATTTTTGACAATAAAAACATGGTTTGACAAAACATGAGACGATTCTGATGTGCTGCCAGTACATGTTTATTGAGTAAATAAAGATTCCGTTACCTTTTTTTGAGATTCTGCACCTTCTCTCCGACCAATAACATATTTTTATCACACGCGGTGAAAACCGCTATGCTATAACTTCAACTTCAACTCAGGCAAGGCTTCTAAATTTTCAGTTTACTGGTTCTGGATCGATTTTTGAACTCTCAAACCGATTGAGATTTGAAAACTAGTCTTAAAAATCGGTCGGAGAAAGATTGCCAGTCGGCTGCTATTTCGCTATTAACCTTGTAAATTTACCGGTTTTTGACCACCATTTTATGACACATATCCACGGGCCATATCCGTGTTAAACCAGTGTCGAACAACTCCCAATGACAACGTACGTCTGTCGTGCTAAAAGCGTGTCTCATTAGGGATCAGGGATCAATTGAATTTGTTTGATGCAGCCCGCGGCAAAAATTGATAGAAATAAACACGGCCTTTGCAATTGACCCGTCAACCTGGCGAGTATTTACATTCGCCGATGACGTGGGTGTATTAATTAAGGTACAGTACAATGCAAATGTTGAGATGCAACGTCGGCAAATTCAAAGACTTTACCGACGCAAAATATGTTTTCGTTAATAATTAAAGATGAGCCACTTGAAAGAAACAGGTAAGACGCCACTAATTATTAATTTGTAGTTTGATTTAATCAAATTCAATTTGATACGACCAGCGATCTATTCTGGGACAAAGTATCAAAATTGCGTTGTACTGCAGCTAATTAATTTGTACAATTAGTGTTAATTAGCTGCAGTACCACGCAATTTGTTTTAAAACACGACACACACCTCAACAATAAATAAATAAGCAAGAAACGAGGCAAAGCCACGAAGGCCAGGTTTTTTTTACAAGCATAGACACTTGGATAACATAATTATACCCACTTTTAGTAGACTGATGGCCGTGGCCTGTATGTCGCGCCTTGGGGCGAGGCATGGACACTAAAAAAAGAGATATAGTAGATGGAAAAACTTTAACCAAAAAACTTTAACCGGACACATGGACGTACGGACGGACAGACAGACATATGCCAAAATGCCGACGATATCGCGCTTTCCGCAAGCAGGCGCGACAATGATGATAAACACCCATGTGAAGTATCAAGGTAATGGGTGAAGCAGTTGCAGAGATTTTGTACACAAAAAAACTTTAACAACAAAATTCAAAGTAATTTGACCTTGTCATTGGGCACAGGGGCCACACGGTTAGGGGATAGAATGAAAATATTGATGATGATAAACACCCATGTGAAGTTTCAAGGTAATGGGCGAAGCAGTTGCTGAGATATAGTATAACGAAAAACTTTTAACCAAAAAACTTTAACCAGACGTACGTTAAAAAGTTAACGTTGAAAATGGCTAAGTCAATCACGTAAACATAATAGGTGAAGATAAAAGAAAATGGCCCTTGGTTATGAAGCTGTGAAAGTTTGGTGGTCCTAGGTGGCACAGTACCAAAGAAATTGACTCAAACACGAAAACTTAACATTGTAAACGCGAAAAGTTAACATTGAAAATGGCTAAGTCGACTGCGCGGAAAACATGGGTCAAGTTCAAAAAAAGGTAACATGTTGGATAGTGATATGTGGTGGGCACCCCTTGATTATGAAGCTGTGCAAATTTGGTGTTCCTAGGTGGTACAGTAACAAAGAAATGAAAACTTAACATTGATTGTGGACGCCGCCCGCCCGCCCGCCCGGCTTTCGCCAATCCAATAGCCTGGATTTTCTTTTAAAAAACCTGGCTAAGAACGAAACAAGAAACAGATTTGTAAAATTTTAATTTAATTTAGTCTACCGAAAATTTACCTGAAATCAACATCACGATTCGTCTTTGTCGTTTCGCATTTTTTTCGTCTTTGCGCTATTTAGGCACACCACGTGACCCGGTGCATACACAATTGTGTCCACTAGTCTTGTTTATAAACACGACATATTTATCACAATAGAACATTTATCCCATTATTTCTACACTTTGTTTGAACTTCGAATTTCAGTTAAAGTTTTTAATAGAGCGGTGGGGGTGGGGGGGGGGGGGTGGGGGGGGGGGGGGGCTGCTCCGACAATGGCCGACAGTGTTACGTCTGGACCGATTGTCATTCTGAAATTTTAGAAGCCCAGGCCGAGTTTAAATCAAATGCACGTGCAATTTTATGAAATGAATACATTACAGAAATTTTGAAATTAATGCTATTAAAAGTACATTGGTTTAATTGAATACAGTTTCTCAAATCTTCCTCATTTTAAGTCAATGCTGTACCTTCATTGAGAGCCGTGCGTATAAGTGTCCATACGTTTCAGATATACGCAGGCAATTATTGCACGGCATCTCATTAAATTAGGCTCCACCCCTTTAGTTGCGCCACATTCTAAGCTCCACCCCTTTAGATGCACAGAACAACAACTTGGTATTGGAAATTTATAGCAGGTGCGTGTATAATGCTGAAGGTCTTTGGGCTATGATACAATTGATTGTAAATGTGCTGCTCTTGTGTCGGCGTGTTTGAAAGGTCCGATCGACACAACTTAACCTTGAGATGTCATTTTGTAACCTTTGATGTCTCACTTTGCAACACCGACACAGTCCCAGTAGGTCACCGCACGTGCTTATGATGATGTATGACGTGATCGGACAAAACCGGTCTTATTGCATATGTGACTAGCGAAGACCAACACCTGTTCACCATCAGTAGATCGTAACATGTCCCTAACAGGACACGTAAATCGTTTTAGGAGACGATTCTCATACGCTGCCAAAACATGTTTATTAGAAAAAATAATATTATTTTTTTGACAAAACATGAGAATTGCCTCCTAAAACACGAGAATTATAATGATGTTCTGTTAGTGTCGTGTAACAATCTCGCATTTACGAGATAGCGAAAACGCTAGGCCAAATGATGGTTGGACAATCACATCACGTATTTCTGTGAGAAATAATAGCTACGATACACACAGAGCCGAACTAGAGCCTTGTTGTGTCTTCATCATAATATATGTCATCATGATATCATCCATCATGATGCCATCGCCATCGTGTTACCGACAGACCAGTGGGGTGGAAATATGGAAGTACATGTATGTTTTATGCCTAATGCGAGGTTTGAACCCACAACCTCCGGACTGGAAGTCATGTGTTCTAACCCCTAGGCGGCCACAAACCATCCCTACACTTTTGCTGGAATCAGACCTACACATGTCAGGGCGTAGCTATAGCCCTCTATCCATGTGGATTCATAATTGTGCTAGGGGGGTCCGGGGGCATGTCCCCCGGAAAATATTGAAAACAATGGTGCAATCTGGTGCATTCTGGGCGTTCTGCGGTGCTTTATTTAGTACTGGAAAATGGAAAGTTTTATGATCATAAATCAACAAATAAACCCTTTACTCGGCAGATTTTTTTTTTCTCAGAATCATGTGGATTCAGCCGCGTACTCGCGTATAGGCAGCTACGCGCCTGCATGTGTAACTGCATATATGTAAACGATTGTTATTTATATTGCAGTTGTTGCACAAGCTGGAGACATCACAGGTTGAATTGATCGTGTCCTGATCTTCTGCGTCTTCACGTGGCTGCAACATACATAAAACATGTTTCATATGTATCCGACATATTCCCAATATACACATTTCTTCTATTTCTTAGTTGAAATAATGTTTTACAGCTCATGATAATTGTTTCCTAAGTCCTGTTAGGGCCAGTTACATTCTTGCGTTTTCGCGATCTCGACCCATGCACCAGATCGCGAAAACGCAAAGTGAGATCGCGAGGTGAAAATGGGACAGTATTGTCGAGCCCGCTTGCGGAAAGCGAGACATAGTGATAACAATGACGTCCTGGTGTCCGTGCGTCCGTCCGAAATCAGCGTTAAAGTTTTAAAAATACCATCAAATGCCTCGGCGGGCTCGACATGCGGGCCGCAGCCATCCGGTATTGTATTCAGACGTGCGTTTTCGCGATCTCGCCTCGCGTTTGAATTGCGTTTTACTTGCATGCATGCTCAAAGCGAAATTTCAAGACATATCCGTTTTACACACCATGAGCAAACCCTGTATTTACAAAAGCGGAAGACGATTTCGCGATCCCAAAGCGCGAGATGATTCTCATGTTTTTAGGAGACGATTCTCATGTTTTGTTCTTGTTAAGAAATATGTTTGTTTTTTCTAATAAACATGTTCTGGCAGCACATCAAGTAGTATATAGGAGTCAAAATGATACAATTTTATACGGAAAGGAATTAGACCTCATGCAACCTCCCAAAGGGGGGAAAACAGGCGAATTTTAATCTCCAAAATATGAGAAATATGACATACGAGGATGAGAATTTTGTTTTTCTGTCGTATGTATCCACTATTGGGACGAAAACATCCACTATTGTGACCAAAACGGTGCCAGTTGTACTACCAGTCCCAATTGTGGATATCGGTACGAATTGTGGATACTCGCGTCCCAATAGTGGATGATTACGTCCCAATAGTGGATACATTGCAAAAATCGGTAAAAACATCCACAATTGTGACGAAAACATCCACAATTGTACCACCAAAAAATAAAACAAAAATCACCAAAATATGAGAAATATGACAATATGACAATGAGAATATCCACAATTGGGACCAAATCATCCACTATTGAACGCGAGTATCCACAATTGGGACACGATATCCACAATTAAACTTGTAGTACAAAAGACGATGTTTTCGCCCAATAGTGGATGTTTTTTACATTGCAAAAATCACCAAGGGGGGAGTATGCTCACCAAAAATTGGTAAAAACATCCACAATTGGGACGAAAACATCCACAATTGTACTACCAAAAAATAAAACAAAAATCACCAAAATATGAGAAATATGACAATGAGAATATCCACAATTGGGACCAAATCATCCACTATTGGACGCGAGTATCCACAATTGGACACGATATCCACAATTAAATTTGTAGTACAAAAGACGACGTTTTCGCCCAATAGTGGATGGGGATTCTAGTCTATTCTGCACGGAGCCACAATTGTTTCTGTCGTATGTATCCACAATTGGAACGAAAACGTCCACAATCGTACCACCAAAAAAATCAACTAAAAACTAAAAATCACCAAAATATGAGAATGTGGTAATATGACAATGAGAATATCCACAATTGGGACGCGAGTATCCACAATTTGGACACGATATCCACAATTGGAACTTGTATCATTTTGACTCCCAAGAGACAAAATATACCACCCATTTGTGTATTTTTGGACACATTTGGGAAAAGTGTAGAAAAAATTCGTCTCCCAAGAGACAAACAGAAATGATACCACCCATTTGTGTATTTGGACACATTTGGGAAAAGTGTAGAAAAAATTAGTCTCGCAAGAGACAAACAGAAATGATCACACATTTGTGTATTTGGACACATTTGGGAAAAGTGTAGAAACATTTTGTCTCCAAGAGACAAACAGAAATGATACACACATTTGTGTATTTGGACACATTTGGGAAAGACGGGTTGAAAAAAGAGGCTCGCATCTACAAGACCTTTTCTCGCAGAGTGCGAACACAGGACTCGGCGATTTCTCGTTTTCGTGTTTCTACGGCCAGCGCTTGCTCTAGATCTGCAATCCAGAGTTGTAGCCGTCAAAAACAAAAGAAAGACAAATCGAACAAAGAAGGAAAGACAACTAGAAAAACTCTGTTGGAAAACCTCTCTAGACTTGGGTCGAGAAATCCACAAATTGGGATGCGAGTATACACAACTGGGAAACGATATCCACAATTGGAATGGTAGTACAAAAGACGACGTTTTTGATCCAATAGTGGATGGTGTTCTAGTCCATTCTGCACGGAGCCACAATTTTGGAGGATTTCCCCAACCAACCTCGCACCTCGTCTCATCTCGCCTCGCCACATCCACAATCGGACGCCCATTTGAAGATATGGGACCTCATTGGAATAGACTACAACTAGCCATGCCATGCAAGGAATGCGAGACATGCGGCAAGGGCTTCGACAAGCCCACAAATCTTCGAAGACACATGGGTCGAAAGAACCCGTGCAGACCTCCCACGAGAGAGTGTCCCGGGTGTGGAGGGAAGTTCGCCACCTACAAGACTCTCTAGCAACATCGCTCGAACAGGTATCCCGGGGGCCTGGGGGATGGAACCACGGAGGGTAGCAAGAAGAAGGCTGCGACCAGGAAGAGGGTCCTGGCACTGGAGAGGAAGGTGGTAGAGTTGGAGGAGGAGGTAGCTAGACTGCGGGATGGAAAACCTCGCAAGGGAGCGAGACACGAGAACGTCGACGACGACGATGACGAGATCGATTGGACAGATCTCGATCTCGATCTGTAGAGAGAGAGATTCTGCACGTTTTTGCACTGGCCAGTTTGCCCCCATCTCGACCCCAACGGCAAACAAAACACCAGAAAACCTCCCCCCAAACTAGGTAGAAAAATGATACCACCCAATTTTCCACATTTGGACTTTTGGGAAAGTCGAAGAAAAATCGTCTCCCAAGAGCAAAACAAAATCTAGACCACATCGAAAAAACAGAAAACCTCTCCCAAAGGAGGTAGAAAAAAATTGGAACGGAAAGAAAGACAACTCGGTACAGAACAAGAAAGACAACTCGGTACAAAAACAAGAAAAGACAACTCGGAAATACAACTCGAAAAGACAATTCGAAAAAGACAAAGAACTTTTTTACCAAAATGGTTACTACATGTAGAACGGGTCGCAACTACCAGAGTGATGGTGTACGGAGTCGCTAGTTTCGTTTTTTCCCTTCGGCGTACCGGACTGTTTTGAGGAGTGCACGAACTGGGCGTCGGGGTCCGTTTTGTTCTTCCAGAGTCGATGGGTCTCTTGCACCACGACTGGAAACAATATTTTTCAGGCCGTGTACGCCACCACCGCCGCACACAGCCACCACTTCGTATTCTCTTCTCTACGGTTCTCCAGATGTCGTGCACCTCCAGCTCGTCTTTCTTCGGACACTCGGAATCGGCATCGCCGGAAATCACGTCCAACAGTCTGCGTTCCAGTGCATCCAACCGGTTCTCCAAACGTCTCTCCAACCGGCTCTCCAACCGGCTCTCCAGACGTCTCTCCATGTCGGACAGGCGCGTTAATTTTGTAAAATTATCTTCGAACGAGCTGGCGTTTCGCGCATCTTGCAGTAGATCCGTAGGGAACTCGGTGGGAGGACCAGGCGCGGTCACCCTGTGTACTACGGGGTTTTCTTCTTCTTCTTCTTCTTCTTCGGGTTTTGTACTACGTTCAGCATCAACATCGTCCCAGATTTTTCGAAGACGAGAGCTCCCGATCCCGTACTTCTTTTTGTTTCGTCGGCCGTCGACTTTCCACGGGCGGAAATAATTTCTCGAATATTTTCCGGAGACAAGTAGGTTTTTGGCATGTTTGCAAACGGTTCTATCTAGAGGGGGTATTTGTCCGACATGGAATTCCCAAATTGTTCGAAATGGTCGAAATACTTGTTCTCGTTGCTCGGATTGCTCGGATTGCGCACCAGATTGCTAGGATTGCGCGCCAGATTGCTCGGATTGCTCGCCAGGAAATCCAGTCCGCTCGGGAAGGTCGAAATGCCTGCTCGCGATTTCCAGGGGGCTCGGGCTCTCCATTTCTAGCCAACAAGGATAGCAAAAATAGAAATCCTGGGAAGCAAACTGAGCACCCTGGAGAGCCCGAGCCCCCTGGAAATCGCGAGCAGGCATTTTGACCATCCCGAGCGGACTGGATTTCCTGACGAGCAATCCGAGCAATCTGGCGTGCAATCCTAGCAATCTGGTGCGCAATCCGAGCAATCCGAGCACCGCGAACAAGTAGGGAATTCCATGTTGGACAAATACCCCCTCTAGATAGAAACGTTTGCAAACATGCCAAAAACCTACTTGTCTCCGGAAAATATTCGAGAAATTATTTCCGCCCGTGGAAAGTCGACGGCCGACGAAACAAAAAAGAAGTACGGGATCGGGAGCTCTCGTCTTCGAAAAATCTGGGACGATGTTGATGCGGAACGTAGTACAAAACCCGAAGAAGAAGAAGAAGAAAACCCCGTAGTACACAGGGTGACCGCGCCTGGTCCTCCCACCGAGTTCCCTACGGATCTACTGCAAGATGCGCGAAACGCCAGCTCGTTCGAAGATAATTTTACAAAATTAACGCGCCTGTCCGACATGGAGAGACGTCTGGAGAGCCGGTTGGAGAGCCGGTTGGAGAGACGTTTGGAGAACCGGTTGGATGCACTGGAACGCAGGCTGTTGGACGTGATTTCCGGCGATGCCGATTCCGAGTGTCCGAAGAAAGACGAGCTGGAGGTGCACGACATCTGGAGAACCGTAGAGAATACGAAGTGGTGGCTGTGTGCGGCGGTGGTGGCGTACACGGCCTGAAAAATATTGTTTCCAGTCGTGGTGCAAGAGACCCGACGACTCTGGAAGAACAAAACGGACCACGACGCCCAGTTCGTGCACTCCGCAAAACAGTCCGGTACGCCGAAGGGAAAAAACGAAACTAGCGACTCCGTACACCATCACTCTGGTAGTCGCGACCCGTTCTACATGTAGTAACCATTTTGGTAAAAAAGTTCTTTGTCTTTTTCGAATTGTCTATTCGAGTTGTATTTCCGAGTTGTCTTTTCTTGTTTTTGTACCGAGTTGTCTTTCTTGTGCTGTACCGAGTTGTCTTTCTTTCTGTTCCAATTTTTTTTCTACCTCCTTTGGGAGAGGTTTTCTGTTTTTTCGATGTGGTCTAGATTTTGTTTTGCTCTTGGGAGACGATTTTTCTTCGACTTTCCCAAAAGTCCAAATGTGGAAAATTGGGTGGTATCATTTTTCTACCTAGTTTGGGGGGAGGTTTTCTGGTGTTTTGTTTGCCGTTGGGGTCGAGATGGGGGCAAACTGGCCAGTGCAAAAACGTGCAGAATCTCTCTCTCTACAGATCGAGATCGAGATCTGTCCAATCGATCTCGTCGTCGTCGTCGTCGACGTTCTCGTGTCTCGCTCCCTTGCGAGGTTTTCCATCCCGCAGTCTAGCTACCTCCCCCTCCAACTCTACCACCTTCCTCTCCAGTGCCAGGACCCTCTTCCTGGTCGCAGCCTTCTTCTTGCTACCCTCCGTGGTTCCATCCCCCAGGCCCCCGGGACACCTGTTCGAGCGATGTTGCCAGAGAGTCTTGTAGGTGGCGAACTTCCCTCTACATCCAGGACACTCTCTCGTGGGAGGTCTGCACGGGTTCTTTCGACCCATGTGTCTTCGAAGATTTGTGGGCTTGTCGAAGCCCTTGCCGCATGTCTCGCATTCCTTGTATGGCATGGCTAGTTGTAGTCTATTCCAATGGGGTCCCATATCTTCAAATGGGCGTCCGATTGTGGATGTGGCGAGGCGAGATGAGACGAGGTGGCGAGGTTGGTTGGGGAAATCCTCCAAAATTGTGGCTCCGTGCAGAATGGACTAGAACACCCATCCACTATTGGATCAAAACGTCGTCTTTTGTACTACCATTCCAATTGTGGATATCGTTTCCCAGTTGTGTATACTCGCATCCCAATTTGTGGATTTCTCGACCCAAGTCTAGAGAGGTTTTCCAACAGAGTTTTTCTAGTTGTCTTTCCTTCTTTGTTCGATTTGTCTTTCTTTTGTTTTTGACGGCTACAACTCTGGATTGCAGATCTAGAGCAAGCGCTGGCCGTAGAAACACGAAAACGAGAAATCGCCGAGTCCTGTGTTCGCACTCTGCGAGAAAAGGTCTTGTAGATGCGAGCCTCTTTTTTCAACCCGTCTTTCCCAAATGTGTCCAAATACACAAATGTGTGTATCATTTCTGTTTGTCTCTTGGGAGACAAAATGTTTCTACACTTTTCCCAAATGTGTCCAAATACACAAATGTGTGTATCATTTCTGTTTGTCTCTTGGGAGACTAATTTTTCTACACTTTTCCAAAATGTGTCCAAATACACAAATGGGTGGTATCATTTCTGTTTGTCTCTTGGGAGACGAATTTTTTCTACACTTTTCCCAAATGTGTCCAAATACACAAATGGGTGGTATATTTTGTCTCTTGGGAGTCAAAATGATACAAGTTCCAATTGTGGATATCGTGTCCAAATTGTGGATACTCGCGTCCCAATTGTGGATATTCTCATTGTCATATTACCACATTCTCATATTTTGGTGATTTTTGGTTGATTTTTTTGGTGGTACGATTGTGGACGTTTTCGTTCCAATTGTGGATACATACGACAGAAACAATTGTGGCTCCGTGCAGAATAGACTAGAATCCCCATCCACTATTGGGCGAAAACGTCGTCTTTTGTACTACAAATTTAATTGTGGATATCGTGTCCAATTGTGGATACTCGCGTCCAATAGTGGATGATTTGGTCCCAATTGTGGATATTCTCATGTCATATTTCTCATATTTTGGTGATTTTTGTTTTATTTTTTGGTAGTACAATTGTGGATGTTTTCGTCCCAATTGTGGATGTTTTTACCAATTTTTGGTGAGCATACTCCCCCCTTGGTGATTTTTGCAATGTAAAAAACATCCACTATTGGGCGAAAACATCGTCTTTTGTACTACAAGTTTAATTGTGGATATCGTGTCCCAATTGTGGATACTCGCGTTCAATAGTGGATGATTTGGTCCCAATGTGGATATTCTCATTGTCATATTGTCATATTTCTCATATTTTGGTGATTCTTGTTTTATTTTTTGGTGGTACAATTGTGGATGTTTTCGTCACAATTGTGGATGTTTTTGCCGATTTTTGCAATGTATCCACTATTGGGACGTAATCATCCACTATTGGGACGAGAGTATCCACAATTCGTACCGATATCCACAATTGGGACTGGTAGTACAACTGGCACCGTTTTGGTCACAATAGTGGATGTTTTCGTCCCAATAGTGGATACATACGACAGAAAAACAAAATTCTCATCCTCGTATGTCATATTTCTCATATTTTGGAGATTAAAATTCGCCTGTTTTCCCCCCTTTGGGAGGTTGCATGAGGTCTAATTCCTTTCCGTATAAACTTGTATCATTTTGACTCCTATATACTACTCATCAGAATCGTCTCTTAAAACAATTCACGTGTTTCGTCAAACAATGTTTTCGTAAAATCATCTCGACCGATGATTCTCATGTTTTTAGGAGATTATGTTTTGTCATTCTCCATGTTTCGTTTTTCTCCATAATAAACGATGATGATTGAGTTGGTCGAAACGGAGGTCGGTCATAAATTTAACCAATAATAACGGGAGGTTGTCGCCACACCTGCCGACACACCCGTCCACGTTTTGAAGAATTTAATTCGAAGTTTATCTTTGTCGACTTGAAAAAAAACCCAGGTATACCATCTTGTCGAACAAAATTAGTATTGAACTTTACCCCACCCACCCAAATTTGTATGACTATATGATATCTCGACTGGGTGTCACGAAACACCCAAATACACCGAAATACACACCAAATACACATAAAATAATCTCAAAGTCGGACATGCCTATGTGTTACATAATACTGACCATATGCATCTCCTACGCTGAAGAGTGCAAATGCAAATGTTCAGAGCAAATGCGGATTTAAACAACATTTATACAGAAATTATTATAATTTATACTTAATATTATGGTCTTCTGTTCATTTACAAGCTATTTAGACCATCAGTATGATGATTTAATTGATTTACAGTGATTTTAAAACAGCAACGCATTTTTGGAGAGAATAAATATCTCGAAAGTTAGTCTTTTAATATTTGTTTTTTTTTCCCTCCGACCATACTTTTTGGAAACAACAAAAAAAAAGAAGAGAAAACAACATTTTTTTTTTATTTTTATTTCGACCTCCGACCCATTTAAAAAAAAAAAAATCCGTAAACCAAGTAATAAAAAAAAAGTGGCCTAATTTATAGTATGATTTTATTTCTGCATGATGATAACATGCTCTGACGCGCAGGGATTGTTCCGACTTAGCGATATCTGAAAACCAAAGTACTTTTTTTATGGCCTAACATATCCAGTGTTGTATCTAAAGCACCACCAGAGGATATTTTCCCACCTCAAAATGGAAATGTCTCTTTAAATATACAAAACATCATTGCACTTATACTGGGAAAGGGGCCAAAAGCTGGATACTGTCCCCCTGGAGTTGTGACCTGCGCACAACACTGCATACCTCCATAGTTTGGCACATGGTTTTGAGGGAAGGACACACCGCAGATGGTTCCAGCTTAACCCTTAGAATGCAGGAAATAAATGTAAATTTCCGTGTGATGATTTTTCGTCTTTCATTCTCAATAAAAACATTATCTAACAGCACTTTAGAATCATTTCCACTGCCAATGATTCTAAAGTGTCTTCAAACCATGTTTTTGAAGAGAAAAATAGAAAATTAAGAAGGAACTGTAGACGACAAATTTATTTCAGATATAGGAGGGGGACTACTAATAGAGAGTGGGCTACTATTAGAATTGAGACTGAAATTCAATTACATACCTGTATATCAGTCAGGGGTGTAACTGATTTCAATTATGTTCGGGATAACGTGATAGAGATATGTTTCCAGGTTATGCATAATTATCTCCCTTTGCGAATAACGTGTGTCAGTTATGTTGGCTGAATGGAATTTTACGCTAAAAACAGGTTTGCAAGTTAGATTCTACTCATCATTCGCATTGGTTCGTGCTATAGACCAGTGTGTATATTCCATTAGTATGTACTGTAACTATGTATTGACATTCACTGACACGAGTGGCACGGAAATTGCTAAGTTTATGCACATTTCGCGCACTTTTTTGTATAATAAAGGGTATCTATACAGGTGGTTTGTGAAGCTCTGAAAGTTTTCCCGAGTGATTGTATAGTTTTCTAGTAGATACCAACACCTTGCAAACACGTGTAAACGGGTTTCTTCGTTGCACATCGTAGATTAGCGTTGCGCAAAGCCTTCAAAATTTACAGGTAATTCCCGGGATAACGTGTTTCAGTTATTATTTTTGGCGCCAGGTTTTATCTACGCTTGCTGCAAGACAACTCTGTAGGGCTTGTCCCGATAAGACGGTTTGTCATTGCTTGCCTGCTCTTTGGTCGTGGGTTGTGAATATGGTGTTTCGAAGTCTGATTATGGTCATATGCTGATAAGATACGCCCCGTCGTTTTGCCACCAGTCTACATGTCTACACAGCATTATAATATAGATATATAACTACATGTATAAGTGTGTGTAGCGTAATCTGTTGGCGTTATAAAATGACGCCGGTGTAAGCAGCATTAGACAATCATCATGATCATGACAATGCTATAAGATACGTGTATTCGTAGTTTGCGTACTCCTATTCACGTAATAGACATGTAATATCCGCGGCACTTGAGCACCTGTATGCACCGTAAAGTACACATGGTAGGCGTGATTGATAATTGATAAAAGTCGTACATTTCGTGGAAATACATGTATTTTGTTTACATCAACTAATTTTAATAATAACCAAAATGGGAATTTGTATGCAACTATCAATTAGCGACCTGTCTGTCTCCTGATTAGCCATCACGCACCTACATCCTGACATATTGACAGGGAAATATACTGCTTGCTGGAGGCAGGGTCAATGCATGGTTCGTGTTTCACTGATTAATAAACATGGTAGGTTCTGATCAGACTGCGCATATACGTCATGTGTATAGGCGCATGGGCAGCTTTTAAACCAGTTTCCGCGCAGTGTGATCAGGATCTACACAGCCGTCTGATTGATCTAACACGCAAGAGAATCAAAATCTGCAAACTGTTCCAACTGCAGTATTGTCCAAGTTCTTATCCGTATACCCCGTATTTGACCCGATCTGATAAAACCTGGCTGGCTAATTGGCTGATCGAATTGCCAACATTCAAGCTGGTGATGTGTATAGATAGACTGGCCGGTGGCACTGTCTGATCTCGGTCTACACATGAATAACCCCATTTTGTCGGATCGTACATATATCGTGGTAGACACCATGCTATGGTCACGGTGATAAAGCTAGACTAAGTTTGACATGTTGATCGTTCCCCAGGGTTACGAAGTCTGGAGGCGGGATAGGACAGCTCTCGTATTTTACAGACTCCCTACACCAGTATAGTCTCGCTTTCCATGTTCAATAGTGACACATGTATATATACAAGTTGTAGTAGTAGTATCTTATGTGGCTCTACTGGCAAAATGGATCCTACAATAAACATATTTTCAATAAATAAGTCGTGTAAATCATGCGCATTCGACATATTTCTACGCTAGATCACTGGTCAATAACATGCATTATGTTCCACCTTGTTATAAATCGATAGTATCCGTATTCGTGCGTGTTTGTTAATTGAAGGGTTCATAACACGAGATTGACGCTGTCTGTTGTTTAACCCGCAGATTATGCTTTAACTATTCGGAAATTGAATACACAGTCGTGTATTTCGTTTCGCATAATCATAGAGACCCTGTTTATGAACCTAAGTTTACCACGTCTTCACACGCAAAATTTCATTTTTAGTGATAATTCAACTCGGTGTTTCCTAGTTGGTTACGCGCAATACAATAGGATTACATTTGACATACATACCAGATGAATTCACCAGGGTCATGTGGCATGTATCTCAAATGCAAATTTCAAATGAATGGCGTAGATCCCGATGAGCCGGCTCTCCATACATATGTTTGACCCGAATAAAAACAAGTGAATTCATTAAAGAATCCCATTTCTGTGCAGCAGCAAAGTAGCGCAGTGCAATCTTAACACTTTGCTCAAATCGTCTCCTAAAGATATGAGAATCGTCTCGCATTTTCGCCATCTCGCCTTCTGCTTTTGGAAATATAGTTTGGTGTAACCCGAACTATAAAGCGCAGGTAGCGCAGGGCGACTTACCATGTGTTACAGACAGAAAATTCGGGTTAGTTTTGCTCATGCGTGTTGATGCAGATAGCAAAGCAAAAACGCGCGATCTTCCACCTGTGGGCGAGGCTGCGAAAAAGCAAGATTGAATATGATAGAATCGCGCGTGTTCGTCTCGCGATCATACTTCGTAATCTCGCGATCAACCTATGCTCGAGATCGCGAGATTGTAAAATATCCCTAACAGGACACGTACAAATAGTCTTAGGAGACGATTCTCATGTGCTGCTGAAACATGCTTTTATTAAGAAGTAGAACAAATGTGGACAAACACCAATAAATCTTGACAAAAAACAACAACATAGTTTGACAAAAACATGATAATCGTCGTCTTAGGAGAATATTCTTATGTGCTACCAATACATGTCTATTGTGTGGGGGAGCGAACATATTTCGATATATCTTATTGGTTACTGCATCGCATCGCCGGTTTTTGCCTTACCTTTTTTCGGGGTTTCTGCACATCCTACTTTTAAATTTCGATGTCATAAAGTTATGGAATAATATTATGTCGAAAGATAATTCCAGAGACAAATCTTACTAAATAAAGTTCTATTTTATTACATGCGTGATAGTGTCACGAAATGGATACATAGTGTTGAGTAATTGATCGTAAATGTGTGTCTCTATTGACATCGCGCGGCGTGTATCAAAGGTCAGATCGGCACGACCTTGTAACCTTTGATGTCTGGCCTTCCACTCGTCACAATCACCCCTCCCTCCCCCCTACCCCGCACGGTGGAAGAATGGAGAAACTCATGCAAACTGCTTAACCGGACGCACGGATGGACACACAGTAAAAAACAATATAGTACCTCCCGACTCTAACATGAGACCGGGGAGGGCGGGGGGGGCGTAAAACAAACGATTCTGTATTCATTTTTGTATTAAAATATATCAATTGCTGTCACAAATCCAGTATTTGCACTAAGGGGCGC
The DNA here is from genome assembly GCA_029237695.1 of Conchocele bisecta. NCBI lineage: Eukaryota > Metazoa > Mollusca > Bivalvia > Lucinida > Thyasiridae > Conchocele > Conchocele bisecta. The sequence continues at coordinate 67,022 of JAQRGA010000207.1, forward strand.
ACATGTATTGCGCCTGAAAAAAAAAAAAAAAAAATACTCCAATACTCACAAATCTAAGAGTTTTTCGAAGTTTTCCGGCCGCCCCATTGCGTCAGTAATCTGGTAATAAAACCTACGTCATTTTATCTAATTTATTTTTGTCCCACCCCTTTAGCACTTTCAAATATATTTTATCCCCATGTTAAATTCCCATATAATTTTATTTTCACAATAAAATCATTATTTCATTGATATACTTACTATATTTCATGATATACTATCTCGGTATCATCAACAGACCTTGCTATACGTCAACGGCGTTGTTTTATTGTGATAATGTGAACAAATATTGTTTGATTTTAAAGGTACATGCCCACTCAGTAGGCACAAAATGCTCTTTATATCAGACATCATATGAGACATTTTCTGGCAAAATAAACATTAATTCAACATTACCCCACGTATGGATTGACATTATTATACATTTTATATCAGCCGAAGATGTCCACACTGATATCAAAGGCGATAACCGTGTTTCCTTAAAATGTTAACGGACACTACTATTATTCTCTGTATTTATTTTTTGATATGCAATATCATACTTATAATCTGTCGCAAATATAATTATGTTCGGGTAACGAATTTAATTAGTATAAATAATTAAAAAATATCATGCCTCATTTGCATAGGAAAATAACCTGATACCACCGCGCGTCACTATCAGTAAAATACATATTACTTTACGATTATATCTGTATATAGGGCATTCTTATTTGTTTTTTAGAACTGGTGGAATAGCTATACACTTATTTAATTCCTATAAAGAACAGTTTATGCCTACTGAGTGGGCATGCACCTTTAATCTACATGCCAAGTACTAGTATTTATTAAATTACCCGCCAATTACCATTGTCCTTCTGTATTTATGTCCAGCTAGAGTAATGAGTATTTTACTGTGCAAACTGATCGGGGTCTTACTAGTCGCAGCATCACGTGTATGACCTCGTTTGACTCTGTAATCCAACCTCGGGCATATGTGTATTGCATGGAATATCATGCCGCTCTAATGATCATGATGATTGTGATGCTTGTATTTTAACACTGTCACGCCTACCTAAGTAACTTGAATCGACTCAGAATTTGTGAATAAAGATCAAACAATCCACCATGTCCACAGTGCAGATACTGATGATACGATACATATGGTGGTTATATATTTGACATCGAGATATCGAGATGTTGACATAATTTATCCGTCGCAAGTATGTCGACTTAAATATCACTATATGTCGAGATAATGTGAAACTATGTGGACATGTTGAGACTCATTACGTTTTAATATATAGATCATTCGTTTCGCTTTGTCAGTTACCCTACGCCATCGGCCGTATTGTGAACAGTGTAGGCCATGTTCATAAATACTGCCCTTGTTTAGGGTAATGTTACCCGACATGCAAAGTCATCGAGCCAGTGCCGTCGTTAAATCAAAGTATTGTAGCGTAATACTTTTACCCTCCGTAACTCAGCCCTTGTTGGACTGAATTGGTAGGCTGATGGTCCCCTTTTGTCAGGATTGAACTGTTTCGCTGCCACCAGACCTTTCGGTCAACTAGAAAACGAGTGACGTCAGTTGCTGATTTCTCCACCTCAATGTGATAATAATTGTCTGTCGCAACGTCAGATGAAAGAATGCTACAATTCTTTGTAGTACCAATTGGAAACTCAAATTGTAGAGAAGGCGTTCGTTCAGGAGTACATATTTTGAATGTGGTTAATAAAGTAAATATACAAATCCAAGTCACGCATGAAGTAGTTCAGAAACACAAGCTCCTACTTCCACACCCCCCCCCCCCCCCCCCCCCGTCAGTGAGTTGGCTCGACGGCCTTCCCTGACAAACACCCCAGTAAAAATAAGTAACGACTATTTTTTATCACGTGATATGAAATTGACCAATGCAACGCCTATGAATTTAGGTATAATAATATACTATATAAATGTCACAATCTACCAGATTAAAGGTACATGCCCACTCAGTAGGCACAAAATGTTCTTTATATCAGAGACCTCATCTGAGACAAAATAAACATACATTCACCATTACCATGATTAACCCACGTATTGATTGGCATTAGCATGCATTTTATATCACACGTAACTTTCCACACTGATATCAGTTATTTTTTGATGTGCAATTATCATACTTTATAATCTCTCGAAAATATTATTTGTTCAGACAACGCGTTTAATTAGCATAAATAATTAAACAAGAGGGCCATGACGGCCCTAATTCGCTCACCTGACTCCATGAACACCAGAGGAGAATGTGACATTGAGTTCATGTGTTTTAAAAAAATTGTGCTATTTTTAGATGGCGGTCATCTTGGATTAAGCGATGACTCATTTTAAAAAATCTGAAAATGCTTCACCCAAGGATCTTAACTTCCTATGAATTTTGGCCAGCATCGGCCATGTGGTTCCTGAGAAAAAGACGTTCAAAATCTTGAATAAATGGACCTTTTGGTGGCCATCATGGATGACATAATCATCCGATTCCGATAAATATTGCACCAGAGCAATCGCTTCATCGATACCTTCAATTTGATATATGGCATGAGCTATTCGGTCAAAAATAAAATTTGACCCATTTGACCCCTTTACGGGCCATGCCCATTTTTGACCCCGGGGTCACAACTTTGAAAGAGCATTGTAAATCGATCATTCCTACCAAGTTTAGTCGAAATCCGGCCAGCGGTTTATGATAAGAAGATTTTTTAAGAATTTATGTAATTTTTAGACGGCGGCCATCTTGGATTAGCGATGACCTTCATTTTAACAAATCTGAAAAGGGTTCACCCATGGACCATAACTTTTAAGTTTGGCTACCATGGGCCAAGCGGTTCATGTGAAGAAGAATTTTGAAATCTCTAATAAAAGAACGACATTTTGACATTTCGGCGGCCATCTTGGATGACATAACAATCCGATTTCGACAAAAAATGCACCGGAGTGATCGCCTCATTGACACCTTCAATTTGATATATGACATGACCATATTCAGTCAAAAATAAAATTTGACCCCAATTTGACCCCACGGGCCACGCCCATTTTTGTCTCCGGGGTCACCATTTTACCAACTTTGAAAGAGCAATGTACATTGATCATTTTCACCATGTTTCGTCGAAATCCGGCTAGCGGTTCATGAGAAGAAGATTTTTTAAGAATTTATGCTATTTTTAGACGGCGGCCATCTTGGATTAGTGACGACCTCCATTTTAACAAATCTGAAAAGGCTTCACCTATGGACCATAATTTTTAAGTTTGGCTACCATGGGCGAAGCGGTTCATGTGAAGAAGAATTTTGAAATCTCTAATAAAAGAACGACCTTTTGACCTTTCGGCGGCCATCTTGGATGACATAACAATCCGATTTCGACAAAAAATGCACCAGAGTCATCGCCTCATTGATACCTTCAATTTTATATATGACATGACCATATTCAGTCAAAAATAAAATTTGACCCCAATTTGACCCCACGGGCCACGCCTATTTTTGACCCCGGGGTCACCATTTTACCAACTTTGAAAGTGCAATGTACATTGATCATTTCTACCATGTTTCGTCGAAATCCGGCTAGCGGTTCATGAGCAGAAGATTTTTTAAGAATTTATGCTATTTTTAGACGGCGGCCATCTTGGATTAGCGATGACCTCCATTTTAACAAATCTGAAAAGGCTTCACCCATGGACCATAACTTTTAAGTTTGGCTACCATGGGCCAAGCGGTTCATGTGAAGAATAATTTTGAAATCTCTAATAAAAGAACGATCTTTTGACATTTCGGCGGCCATCTTGGATGACATAACAATCCGATTTCGACAAATAATACACCAGAGTAATCGCCTCATTGATATCTTCAATTTGATATATGACATGACCATATTCAGTCAAAAATAAAATTTGACCCCAATTTGACCCCACGGGCCACGCCCATTTTTGACCCCGGGGTCACCATTTTACCAACTTTGAAAGAGCAATGTACATTGATCATTTTTACCATGTTGCGTCGAAATCTGGCTAGCGGTTCATGAGAAGAAGATTTTTTAAGAATTTATGCTATTTTTAGACGACGGCCATCTTGGATTAGCGATGACCTCCATTATAACAAATCTGAAAAGGCTTCACACATGGACCATAACTTTTAAGTTTGGCTACCATGGGCCAAGCGGTTCATGAGAAGAAGAATTTTGAAATCTCTAATGAAAGAACGACCTTTTGACATTTCGGCGGCCATCTTGGATGACATAACAATCCGATTTCGACAAAAAATGCACCAGAGTGATAGCCTCGTTGATACCTTCAATTTGATATATGACATGACCATATTCAGTCAAAAATAAAATTTGACCCCAATTTGACCCCAAGGGCCACGCCCATTTTTGACCCCGAGGTCACCATTTTAACAAGTTTGAAAGAGCAATGTACATCGATCATTCCTACCAAGTTTTGTCGAAATCCGGTTGGCGGTTCTTGAGAAGAAGATTTTTTAAGAATTTGTGCTATTTTTAGACGGCGGCCATCTTGGATACGTAATGACGTCATTTTAACAATTTTGTAATCCCCCTACCTAAGGACCATGACCATGAAGTTTGGTGACTATAGACCCAATTGTTACCGAGGAGAAGACGTTTGAAAATGTTCACGGACGACGGACGACGGACGACGATGGACGACGACGACGGACGACGGACACATTGCGGTAACAATAAATAAAAATACCATGCCTCATTTGCATGTGAAAATAGCCTGATACAACAACGTGCGTTACCATCAGTAAACTAAATATTCTAAATAATTATATCTGTATAGCGGATACGGACAAAATCCCCCCCGGACATAATCCCCCCCCCATGATTTTTTGACACAGGAGGACACACTCCCCCCCCTCCCCCCCCCACCCCGTCTAAAATGCAGGGAGGACAAAATCCCCCCCCCCCCTGTCCAAAATCACAGGTAGGACATACACCCCCCCCCCCCCCCCAACCCCCCCCCCCCCCCCCCCCCCCCCCCCCAACAAAAAATTAAAAAAAAACAATATGGTTTGGGACCGACATCAGTATACAAATGTACAAACGATACATACATATTCTTGTTTGACGTTTATTGTGCAACTGAAACTACTTCATTAGATGTGCTTGTTTGATTGTGCAACTGAAAATACTTCATTAAATGTGCTTGATGTTTGATGTTTATTGTGCAAATAAAAGTATTGAATATAATTTAACTTGATTCTGGAGGGGGGGGATTTTGTCCTACCTTGAATTTTGATGGGGGTGGGGGTGAGATATCATACCTGTGATTTTAGACGGGGGGATTTTGTACTCCAGTGTCACAAATCATGGGGGGGGGGGGGGTTATTTCCGGGGGGATTTTGTCCTACACTCCTGTATAGCGGGCACTCGTAAATTTTAGACCTGGTGGAATAGTGAAACAATTATACACTTATTTAATTCATGATAAACATGATAAAGAATAGTTTGTGCCTACTGAGTGGACATGTACATTTAAATAGCCAATAAAACATACAGACATGCCGTGTGCTACGTGCCTTCAAAGACTGGTCACATATAAACACTGAGCTACTGCGACGATTATCACGGATCTTGAAAGTTTAACTGAGACGACATACCACTCCGGATGTCAGGTCTACACTGGGTGTAAGAGCATTGTTTCTCGGACGCCCATTAGACGTGGCACTTCAGTCTGGTGGGACCTATTTATCATGTTTATTCGAACTAACTGCTATGATTCTAACTGTTTACATCAGCAGTGTCAGATATAAATATGACTGTTCCGAGTTGAAGTGTTCGGGGACTGGCCGGAATAACTCGGAAGAGGCCAGCAGTCGAAGATTTTACACACTTTTGCGCGGCCCGTGCGCTTTATTTCCTCGAAATCGGTGGAATAATAATAAATTGTGATAAAAATAATATGAGTATCTGATATCAGCTGCTTTTGCTGTTCATATATCCAAACAACAAACGTGGCCTGTCGGCACACGAATGCGCCTGGCGGCAGATTGAAGAAGCTGTGGCAAAGTTTATTAACCAAAGTGATAAGTATTCACAAGCATATGTATGAATGTCAGAATTTCAAGGTCATATTACGGGCAGTGTTGATATGTGGCATTTGTCTAGAAGTATGATGTATTGAAATATTAAAGTAATCCATCAAGTGATATAGAAGATATGACAGAAATGAGAAGCTTCGGCCAACGTCTTAATGCGGGTAAAAGTTCAAAGTTGTCATAGTCAAAAGGTCAAGGTCATATTAAGGGCAGCATGGATGTGTGGCATTTGTCCACAAGTATACTGTGTTGAAATATTTAAGTAATCCTTCAAGGGATATAAAAGTTATAACATAATTTCGAAACGCCGGCGAACTTCTTAATGTGCCGGACACACGGACACACAGTCTAAACACTATGTGCCTCCGGCTCTAACGATACAGCGGGGTAAAAAAACGTCCACCTACGAACACGTCGATTCCCCTCCGTGTAACAAATACTCCCAGTTTTCGCACAATAACCAGTGTGTACTGATCTCAAGGGAACGGTTGCCAAACATGCCATCAGTTCAGTATATCATCATGATCACGGTCCCGTGGAATTACCAGGGGAGATGTCAGTTCAAACCGCCAGTTGTGTCATCATCTGGGCCAGTAGAGAGAGAGAGAGAGATAGAGAGAGAGAGAGAGAGAGAGAGAGAGAGAGAGAGAGAGAAACCAAGTGGTAACTCGTGATACATGTACCTGACCACGGTGTAACCAGGCTTGATCCACGCATGCGGCTTTGATATGGGGGTACACTGTTCATAATGTTGCTCCTGATCAGTACGAGCGTGTTCATTTACGGATCTGGAGCTTCACTGGCCTTACGTACAGACATCATCCCCTTTTTTTCTGCGGAGTCGAAATAATTATTAATCTGGTAAATAATCCCTCATCGTCGATATAGTCAATAACCTGTGTCACGTACACGTGAGTTACTGTGCCTTTGCAGACCGATACCGCCGGTCATAGTCTCGATATTATAATCCACTCCCGTACATCAGTATGTGACCTGAGACAATGAACGATTATTATGATGACATTTAACCATTTCACCCTACATAGCTTACATGGATTCGTCCATGATGAATTTTAGATGATTCCATATATTGAACAGGTTGTGGCTGGGCTCCAACAGCATAAACAAACATTATGTTGTATTATAGGGATACCTATTTTTGTTCGTCCATTCTTTAAATATGATATTTTCGGGCAAAATAAACATTCATTTACCATTAACGGACGTGTTAATTGACATTATCATACTGTTGATACGCAACTTGAATTGCCACTTTGATATCATGAGCAATAACCGTGATTCCTTAAAATGTTAACGAAAACACATATGTATTCTCTCTATTTTATCTGTTGTGTACAATGGTGGTTTCGACATACGTTAAACGGATGATTCAAATATATTTATCTTATATGTAATGATGATTCAAATAAGTGGCGGAGTTTTATATAGAAAACAAAGCTTAGTCAGATGATTATGTCCGGTCCCTAAATTATGTTCGCTCATTTATAAATGCACGCACGCATGGTACGGCTGTACTCAAATACACACACTACATAGTGGATATTCATCGATATTTCTTTCATGCGTACCGACAATAGCGCATGCCAGAGACGTTACGCTGTTTATTTGATGTCGATAGCAATATCAGTAAAATACGACGATGTGATAAATAGAGAATAGTAAGTTAGTGCCGTGAATGGGAAAATATCTGGCAAGGCTTAGGAAACGGGATGGGCAAGGCTCTGCCGAGCACATCCCGTTTCCGTGCCGCGTCAGATATTTTTCCCATTCACGGCACTAACCTACTATTCTATTTATCCCTTCAACACCTACAAATGGCTTTAAAATGCAAAAAAGTAACCACAATCACCGCATATATTCATACGCGGTGACTAGGTCGTATTGACAGGATATTTAAAATGTTTCACGGCACCGTGTTTCACGGCACATATGCACTGTGTTGAGGGGATAAACATGATAAATACGACAACTTCCATATCGCTGATATGTACCTGTCATACTTTTCGCTGTAAATAATTGTATTGTAACATGATTGCGGACTTTTTATTTGTGTCAAGTTATATAACGGAAAACTCGCGCGTTTGTTTGTGTGTGCTTCTGTCCATCAGAAAATTGGGTTTGTTTTGTTTACCCGTTTGGCGGGTTAATCAATGGCTGTGGCCACCAAATTTGAGTTTATTTCGCACGTGTGTTTTAATAAACTCGTGGGTTTGTATGTTTATGTAGCTACGCTGGATGCACACTTTAACCGTCGTAGATTCAGAAGACAGTAACAATTTATGTTCAGGAGTCACAGAGCTTGCTGAGAAGGTGAATCAGCTTGTTGGTGTTCATTAATTTTAGGTGCACCAAATCTCTTCGCAACCTCTACCTTCTACTCGGCTCTTACGAGCAACAGGGAATACCATTCACATCGATGAATAATTACAAACATAATGAATATTGCACACTAAAATTGACCAACCTCACATACACGACACTTTTATTGACCAACCGTAAAAAAAGCAAACACATTTGCATTCTTCAATATATTGCGCAGACCGTCAATATCGCCCACAAACGGTCAATTTTATTGAGGGGAATATTATGGAATATTACATGCTACCCAGTGGTTTACTGTGATTCTAGAGGATATATTTCCTTGAAGGGGATGTTCACGAGAAGTAATTGACGTCATGTTTTGACGTCATTTCAGGCGAAGAAACAATTCATACGCTAACGTCAAAATTGTCAATTGTGACAACATTATAAGCTGGTCTAAGAGCAAATTTCACATTTTTTCGAGGAGCATGTAATATACAATTTATTCCGCTACCATTTTGAAATACCGGATTTATTTCCCCTGGCCTGCTCCGCACTCGTTTCTTTATCGGATGTCTCGGGAAATAAATCCCGTATTTCAAAATGGTAGTGGAATAAATATATTTATCTCCCCGAGAAGCAATATCTCCCGAGGCGATAGCCAAAGGGGATATTGTTTTTGAGGGGACGTAATCCACAACATTTCCCTCAACCAAGAGCGGTATTTATTTTATTTAATTCTGCCGAAAACAAATATGATAAAATCGTCATCGGCCAGGAACAAATGTAACTTATGCAAAAAAATAAATTCGAAACCACCGATGTTCAGTAATTTATTATACTGCTTTGCGTTCAGTAATTCAATAAGTTTTGCAACATTTCGCATTTTTTAGTTAGCAGAAAGCCAACCATAATTTAAAAACTTATGCACCCGGTGCGATTACAAATCGCGACCACGACGACGGCAACGTCGTGTAACGCAAATATCGTCGGCATTACCACTGCGTCACGACGTTTCGGGAATGTTCGGCTAACGCGAGGTTGATATTGTAATTTATCTCAACACAGTGCCTATGTTTCGTGAAACACGGTGCCGTGAGACATATTTGATATCCTGTCAGTAAGACATAATCGCGGTCACAAAAATGTGTAGTGTTGACCAATGGCAGTGCTGGTTGATCAGACTGGTGAAAATGGGATTGTTCACCATGTTCACAGTGTGCCGGTTAAATTTTTTCGCAAATAAAAACGTTATCGCCGGAAAATGGAATTGTTAAAATTAAATTTTCCGGATGTCAAATCAATTTCCATTAAGACCCTCAATATCTAATCGTTTGCTCTGTACCCCATTATGTGCGTCATTCAGACATGACTGACGTCATAATTATAAGTACATCAATAAGTCTACGCCATTTAAAATAAAAAATGGCTGCTCCCAGTGATTCCAGTCAGGTATAAACGAATAAAATTGTTGTTTGTCGTGTTGATTATTATTCGCAATCGCAGATCGCTATCCTTGCAGAACATGCTCCGAATGAAAATGGATGGGTCCGGTGAATTTTGAGAGTATATTTCGTTGAAAAGAAACTGTAATTTCACATTGTCGGTGACAAAATATAAACCATTCTTTATCGAATTATGTTCTGAGCGCCAAAGTGTGTTTGATGCAATTCGGTTCTAATCTATCTCCTTTTGAAGGTTAAATGAATTAAGTTGATTTAAATGCTGTTTTACAATTTTGACGGGATAATTAGAATATGGTCGAGACGCTAGTTTTTGGGTTAGTCGGCGATTTCGGGGTATTCACATAGTTTGTAATTTATAGACATGTGTGCAGCCGCTATGTGCGTTACGTCAGGTGATTAAAATAGCATTTTTTTACTACGTACATTAAGTCCTTTAACAATGTCTGAGTCCGCCATTAATCTGCTCTTTAATATTGTTAAAATCATAAACATGATAAACAATAGAAAGGTTTCCAGTTTTCCTTCACTGTGTCTCATTCATCTGCGAGATGATCAACAGCCAATGAAAACTCGGGACGAATTCGCAGATTTATTACACTTTCGGAACATACCTCGAAAACTCCAACCATAAATAGAGGATCTCAAACGAGTTTCCATTTGATATGAGATTTATGAAACGAGTCACGCACCGAGCATTTATGCACCGAGCCTCTGGCGAAACCAACATTACTATCCTACTCTCTGTGCCTGGGAGAGAATGAGCCGAACAATCAACGGCTGAATCTAATCCGCAGTAACTGTTGCTCCCTCAATACACGACCTCAATACACAGCATCTGTGTGTCAGGTGTGGTGTGTGTCCGCCCACAGGTGAAGTGACGGACCATGGTGTATAAATACATTAAATATACAAAACGAGGATGGCCGCGGCCCGCATGTTGAGCCCGCCGCGGCATTTTATGGTCTCAGAGTGTATTTATTTGATGCTTGATGCCCACTAAACATACAAAGTTTCAAGCAAATCTGACTTACGGTTACAGAGATAGTAGATATGTGAAAACTTTAACGCAAATTTTGACAGAAACTTTAACGCAAACATTTGACCTTGACCTTGAACTTTTGGCTACTACAAACATTAAATCTTAAACAAGATTTATATGCAAGACCTTTTTCATAAAAAAGTTACCCTCCACATTTCTTGTATTTCAAGAAATTCCATGAAACATTGATTTGATAGGTAAATTAAATGTTTCTATGGGATATTACAATGGGGGCTAAAATAGTTTTTTTTTAAATATTTTTGGACTTTATTTGTTGACCGATATTCCCCAGATATATAGTAGGCAGGTTTCAGATTAAATTGTTCGTTTATTTCACTCGCCCCCCACATCCTCGACACCAACTCCCCCCCCCCCCCCATCCCCCCCTCACCCCCCCACCCCCACCCCCCCCCCCCCCTTCAACGAAACACGTAGTGATTTTGTCGATTATTTTTTATACAAATGGGCATATTATTACAAATGATTTTTTATAATATATATGGACGACTTGTGCCCTGAAATTTGAAACTAAATAACCATGCGACCGGTATATTTTAGATAACACATCACAAAATCAGTATCATGTAATCATATTGGGAATGTTTCTTTTAAACTTTATTTATAATTATTTATACAACACTTACAAACAAACACGGGAACAAGTGTAGTCGGCGTAGACGGAGGCGTCTGTATTTTTCTATTTTGGGTTGAAACCGGAATACTCAAAGAAAACAAACTTACCCTGTCTGGCGACCATCATCAGATATACATGCACATGTACTTACAAACTGAGGATCGAACCCGGGGTGCATCTGTGCGCTCTTTACTAATTGTGCTAAACGGTCCTCTTCAGATTACGTGGAAGTGTGCCCGCGAACGTTACTTTTATTACGGTAACGAAAATGTAAACAGTTGGCTCATTAACTGGGACACCTATTCTGGATAAAAATGGTCACGAATAGAACTGGGCACAGGGCTTAATTCGTTTAATTTATTGTTTCGCCTGTAGAATGTTTTGAAAATTAACACAATACAATTTGGAAATTTTCAGAAAAATAAGCGTATCATAGATGTAAAATTATGGTAGTGCCAAATATACACGGCTCCTGGCATATCGCATCATGTTGACACTGGGCCAAACATGTTTTAGTATTTAGTGTGTTGGTATTGTGTCACATGCATTCTTACTGCGAACATAAGTGTAGCCACCAGGGACGTAGCCTACTGATTTGTATATGTATCTGCTACCACTTGTACATGTACCTTAAACAAATCGCATTGAATCGGCCGTACGATTGCCGTTTGATAACAATGTAAATATTCTTTAAGATTACCACTTGTAAATATGGTTATGTGAATGCATAGCAATTTTACTAGTATATTTGCAATCATTGCAGACACTGATCAGACTGCACAGATGCACAGGTCTCCAACATTTACACATTTAATAAGTCCGACTTTGTCAGATCGTTGTTAATTTACTTACTACATGTGCATTGTGTTGAACAATGTACGTCTGTGTGCTTTGTTTTTTTTTATCAAAGGGCCGTTTTAGTCGGAGGCGTGTAAATAATATAAAGCAAATACACATACATTCCAGATTTGCAGATTAAACGCGTCTAAACAAATGTCGCAGGCTGTGGAGCCTCATTCCAACGAAATCTATTTTGTGGTCGGGTCAAATTTAGTGTATTAGGGCGGTTACAGTCTTCCTCTTGGCGTGCTCGGTGTAAGTGATTGCATCACGGATTACATTATCGAGGAAAACAGACACCACGGGTCACCACCTCGGCGAGCCAAACGGCGGATAGCTGGCTTTGTGATACCCTGGATGTTATCACGCAACACATTCCTGCTGGATGTTATCACGCAACACATTCCTGTGGCGTTTAGCGCCCCGTTTGCAAGTAATTTTTCTCCCTTACAGCTCCACATTTTCCCGACATTGATATATACATATTGCAGGTTTATGAAGAAAAAAAATTCAAATGGTAAACCCATTATCAAAAATTCAAACCCCCACAAATATAAAAATACACAGTAATGGATAATTTTGCTCTGAATGTTCTGTTTTAACAACTATGCATTCCATGTTCTAAATAAATACGTATGCTGTCGCGCGGATATCACTCATGAAAATAACAAATGTATGAAGGAATCTGCATAGTACGGTTGATAAATGCGAACACAAAATTTGAAGAAAACTTACAAAAAGAAATCAGTACCGGCAGTAAATTCATAGACAGTGTCAAGACGGGTATCCCGCACAATAACTGTTTAAGAGGACACGCCTAACAATATCTTCCCTCGGTGTGTAGGGGTTGGGGGGGGGGGGGCAGTTGCGGCGGTGGGCAGCCGAGAGAGTGGGGGTCAGCGCAGCATTTTACCATAGACCTGCTACATGTAGTACGGGGTGCATGTACATTAGCCCGTCCGTCAGTCATTTTGGCTACACAGGAAAACGTTCCTCCCGCTTTCTGAGATGTAAATATAATTCCGAGAGTCAGGAATGGACAGTTGATTTTCACTTTGTTTAAAAATCTCCGGGGGTGTCCGACTACCCTCTAGAACCCCCCCCCCCCCCCCCCCCCCCCCCCCCCCCCCCCCACCCCCCCCCCCCCCCCCCCCATCGGGCGCTATGCATGTGCAGCCATAGGCCTATCCAAATTCTGTCCAAATTCTGGTCATTCATTTCTACAGAAAAAATATGAATTTGTTTCAATCACCGATACGATGTGCATATAATTTACAATTTCAAACACCGGGCATGCCGTTTAGTTTTTGGTCTTTGGTGACGTAATGTCTACATCAATAAATGCCGTCACAATTAACTGTAAATGACGTCAATTATATTCTGGCCTAAATTCTGAGATAAGTGCAATGTATCTTTCTGACGACATATTTATATGAATCTATTATGGCGATGGTGGCAAATTACGAAGCCACAGGTCGGCTAATTATAGATTTAAAATCGATAGTGGTGCGTTTGTTTTGTTCACTACATGTGCATATCCTAGTTGTATTCTGTTCAATGTTTGATAGTATACATACTAACACTTGTAGATACATTTAGTGTAACTTATCAGCAACTGTAGGCTGTTGAGTTGCATTGTGCAAAATGTCGCCGTTTCAATAACGTCATTTTCTCGATGACGTTACGTTTTTTTCCGTGCGTGATTCACATGGTGCTACAAAACGTGAGATAAAACAAAAACTATGAAACATAATTACATTTTCTTTTCAGAATATTGTTTTTGAAAGGTGTCCGCATCAGAAAATGTAAAAAAGTGAAAATCGAAAATTTTGTCATTAAGGCTGGTTTTCACAGAGTGCGGCCCATATACATTTCAAACTGATAGTTTACTTTTCTTCTGCAGTTTGTTTATTATGTTATCACATTAATATTGCATGCTATGCAGATTTAATTAATGCTTATTTCTGTATTATTTCATCTATAAACTATAACATTATCTAGCGGCGCTTTCAAATCGCTGTTCAGTTTATTTCAACACCATGGCATCTAAAATAATAGAAACGTTTAATTTCTTTAATGACTATCCATGAATTACCGTGTTTTACCAGTGAAATCGAAATCCATCTTACACCCGTGAAATACCAGATTCGCCGTGAAATATCGATTTCGAAAACTCACTACTTTGCCGAACTACTTTCTTAGGCTCCGCCCATTGTACTTATATGGAAAAAAGTATGTGTAAACTAAATTAGGCTCCGCGGAAGTTGCTGGTTATATACTATAATTTCTACTACACTATTGCACAAAACATTTTAACATTTGAATTGCGCCGCTGCCTCTTTACTATGGATACGGTCATGAATACACGTATATAATGTGCATCGAGGTCAATGTCACTGGGGACTTGTGTTCTAATATCAAGCTGAATATATTACAGTTTTATGTAGATATTCAGCTCTCATTTGGGGTTTTCTCCATACCCTGCAGGTTAAATAGGGTTTCGAACCCGTTGCTTGGCTTATTGTCACGACTATATATATATATACACTACTGTGCTCTTGTACACCGTAAGCGGCTAAATATTTCTGATGATAAACATTTTTTGTTATAAATGATAAATGATGACTGATCATCTTTTTGTTTTAAACTGTACAAGTGTAGTATTAGAATGAGTAAACATGGTAAACTTTGGAACATTTAGCCTTCCGCCTTCAATACAGCGGTAAACCCTATCAATTGCCGTAGCTAATGCCTCTTCCGGAATAGATTATCGGTGTATCATGTGTATCAAGTATCCGATTGTGAAATTAGCACCGTGCCACTTGCCGCTGCTTGCAAACTGACCATACGGTTTCCAGCTGTGCTCAGTAATTATTTGTTTCAAATGGACAAACGGCTAACGTTTCACTTTCATCTGCAATAATACACTACGTGCCCCAAATTCGTGTAAGTGCCAATACCTGCTGTACAAAGGAACCTCCATAAACCGGATACATATGCAGTGATTTGTTTACCAGCGCATCGCGCGGCAAGTACACACAATAGTTGACACACCAACATTCGGAATTATTATTATTATTTCCATAGGACGACATACCATTTTATCAGAAGGGACCTCAACCTTTAAAAGTGTCAGATTATAGACTACCTATGTATTGAATTACCAGTATGTTCGGCTTAGATATACTTAATTATAAGATACGCAGCCTGATCAGTGTCTACACTCTACACTGGTCACAAAAGTACGTAGTAAATATATAATCGATAACAGTAACATGATGGCAGTAAACATTTCATTAAAACGAGAGTAGAAATCAAAAAGTTACAAAACATATGTCGCTTCTGCGAACAAACAACAAACCTATACTAACAAAAAAGACGTAGTACGCAATAATAGTTAGGCACTGCATGGATCTCAGATTTCACAGAAAGCAACT
The DNA here is from genome assembly GCA_029237695.1 of Conchocele bisecta. Taxonomy (NCBI): domain Eukaryota; kingdom Metazoa; phylum Mollusca; class Bivalvia; order Lucinida; family Thyasiridae; genus Conchocele; species Conchocele bisecta. Next base: position 82,864 of record JAQRGA010000207.1, read on the forward strand.
CTAGTTATTTTTAAATATTATAAACACGTTGTTCAATCGATGGTTACTAATTTACTTTAGTTAATGTAATTACTCTAGCGTCTATAATGGAAACTTCTCTCTAAATGGGATATAAATATGACCATTTCACAACAAAATATAGACATTTTACAATTTTCCTTACTGGTAGGCCTACACGTACACCACCGCCTGCGCTAATCTGGTCAATATTTGTAAATTCTTCTTATTTCAAAATACCTGATAGTGTACTTGAAATCAAATAGCTTGATGGGTGTAAAGGCCGAGGCTGAAAATACTCAATAAATGCAGGGTGGTTAAAAATATGTCCCCATATTAAATAGAGATAACTAGTGTTCTAAGCGAGATAATCATTCAAACTAAAGTTTATTACAAAGTAATATATTGTAGCATTTTACTCATTATATATTCTTACTAATTACGTCACTACTTGCATGGTACATTGTATGACGTTACAATATTAAATGTATGATATTACAGATATTTCAAAGAATTCATGGAAAATTGGTCGGAAACGGTTACGAATGTTGAAACGCGATCGATAGCATCGGAAAATGATAATGCAATGCTACGGCTGACTGTTTAAACCATTAACCTTATACAACGGTAATATTATGGCCTTGGTCGTTCGCACTTGGGAAGACGTAAATAACATACAATAATCTCATTAAATTCAGCTCAGGTCAGTTATGCAAACAACCATGCTCCCCAGACAATATTAGGACACACAATTGTATAAATATCCAGGTTGTTGGCAGTCCTGCCACACACTAGAGATAACAGCAGTATCATGGCACATTTAGCCGGGTTACACATCACAATAGCTCCCGACTCCTCTGTGCTTGTAATTCTCCGGAGTATTGCCTTCATATGACTATCAGTGGCGAAAATGGGATACAAAAGCCGTCCGTCCGTCTGTCCCATCTTTAACCAGGTATATTTGTGCGAACAAGAGATAATTGTGCAACATTTTTTTCTTGTGCAGACTATTTACAGGTGCACAAGTAAGTGTGTTTGCAAGTACACCGCAGTGTGTACGTCCGTCCGTCCGTCCGTCCGCTGTCCGGTCCGTCCGTTTTCCTCACGTTTTCCAATCCGCCTATAAACTTCTGTACGGGTATATGACCTCCCATTGGCTTAATACTTCCCAGCTCTTGCAACGCATATGGGTTCCTATGTGGGCTATATATGGGCAGGCCCTTATGGGCTGGTTGATATGGGTCCCATGTGGGTCCCATATTAAAACACATATTCGCTAATGGGTCATATGTGGGCTATATATGGGCAGCCCTTATGGGCTGGTTGATATGGGTCCCATGTGGTCCCATATAAAACGCATAGTCGCATATGGGTCATAGTGGGCTATATATGGGCAGGTCCATATGGGCTGGTTAATATGGGTCCCATGTGGGTCCCATATTATAACGCCTACCCAGCAAATACACGACGTCGGTACCATGTCGGATCTAGGTCGGATCCAGGTCGCGACGTCGGCGACTCAAATCCAACGTCAGCCCGACGTCGAAACCCCGGCGTCGAAACGACGTCGGATTACGACGTCGTACTAACGTTGTTTGCTAGTCGTAGTTCGTCGCGACACAAACACAACGTCGGGTTGATGTCGGAATCACGACGTCGGATCAACGTCCGTTTCCGATGTCGAATAGACGCGTCTGATCCAGGTCTTGATTGGTATACACTAAAAGGTGACTCACTGTCAGCAGATCTATCTCTACGTTAGCCTATAGATACGCCAATGGAAGAGCAGCTGATCTGATTTCCACACCAACTCAATTCAGTTTAACCTTTATTTGCGACATGTTTAGGCCTATGTAATTAATCATTTTATATCCTAGACGATTAATTTTGCGTATGTATTTAGGTTGGGCTGGGCGTACGTGCAATTTCATTAACATCGCAGAATTCTAGGTCAAGATTCTCGTGCGCGCGCGTAGTGTTGACAACTGACATGCTTTATTAGCGTCCGTTTCAAATGCCACTGGACCTGGTTCCCGCGTTACTGCATAGCGGTAGCCACAGATACAGTAATACGCTGGTAAACAGCCGACCTGACTCATTCGGAACTATCTCGGATCTTTTCGCCAAAGCGGAGTTCTGGTTAATCTATAATCCCCGAGGTGCTCCAATTGTGTTTAGGTTATCCCGCCATTTTCGTTTTCTCTTTGTGATTTTAATTTGAAATTGGGGAAAGATCGACGTAATTTGAAGACATTAATTTTCTTATGTAAGTATATTGATGCATGCGTGTCAGCTAACATGTTTTCAATAAAATTTGTAATACAAAAATACATGACAACGCCGTGATCAGATGATTCACGTTAATTTCAATTCGTTAAATTATTTCGCCCCGTCTCACTTCGCACATTCCTATTCATGTGTTGTTAATATATTGTCGCTATTCACCATTTACAAACTGCATGCATTATCATATAATTGTGCCTTTAATGGAGGTCTATGCTGTCGCGTTTTCTCAAAACTTGTAGGACAGCTATAGTAATTATAGATTTTGTCATCGTTACATGCTGTCTTTGTTAAACTATTCGCCTTAGATAATGGCGCATATACTCAAAGTTTATTCGAATTGTACATCACACTGTACATGTACGGAGCCACCCAGAGGACGTAGAATTCTTTTTTTGTTTGTTAATTTGTTCCCACGAAATAACAATTCGTTCCCTCAATTTAGCAATTCGTTCCCACGAATTAACAATTTGTTCCCTCAATTTAACAATTCGTTCCCACGAAATAACAATTCGTTCCCACGGGAACGAATTGTTAATTCGTGGGAACGAATTGTTCATTCCCTCAAATTAACAATTCGTTCCCTCGAATTAACAATTCGTTCCCACGATATAGCAATTCGTTCCCACGAATTAACAATTCGTTCCCGGGAACGAATTGTTATTTCGTGGGAACGAATTGTTAAATTGAGGGAACGCATTGTTATTTCGTGGGAACGAATTAATATAAAAAAAAATCTACGTCCCCTGCGGGGCTCTGTAAAAAGGAAGTATGCTGATTTATACACATATTTCTTGTTGCCATGTTGGTGAAATTACTTTCTTACATGAGTGGCTATTTATAGAACGAATTTACAAGTTTCATAGGAAACGAGACTTGAAGCTGTAACGCTCATCGAACATGTATTCGGTAGTGGTCTACAACATATACATTAGGCCATAAAAATAAGGACTTTGGCAGTCACGGGGTGTGCAGAATGTGTAGCGGGAGAACGGCTTTTTTTAAATATATATAATTTGTTTGTGTTTGAGATGTTCGTGTGTGTTTTATTTGATGTTGCCAGATGCATATGTGTGATTTTATTCATGCATATATGCAACTGGCAACTTGAAAAAAAATCAGAGACGAACATCTCAAACAAAAGGAAGTTACGATACACTCTTTAGATGTGAAAAATCACAAGATTTTTGTCAGACATGATTGGATTTAACATATTTTTCATGGTAGTGTTTTTTATTGATCATGTGGCAAAATTATAGTAAACTTTTATTCTCCATGACGATAAAATGCTAGACGCGCAGGGATTATTCAGACGCGGCGATATCTGAGAACCAAAGTACTTTTGATGGCCTAACGTATACTAGTGTATTATTATTATTAACCATTTCAACCTTGGTTATCCTACCTTGTCTTTTTCACACTATTTTTGTACTATTCCATTTATGACAAAATACAATTCTAGATGAATAATAGTGGCAAATGCGGCAGATCCTGATGAGGCGACGAGCCGTCTCATCTGGATATACATTGCTTGCACATGTTGGCTTTATGGAGGTATACATCATGTAAGGGCTAATACTTAAAGATATACAAACATTTGTATGCTTTCATAATTGTGCTGTTTTATGTATATTTCAGACAACGCTAAGACATACACATACGAGAGCAACACAAAAATGGAAGAGATTGAAGCCGATCGATTTTCCCAACGAGCCAATATTATCGAACAATGAATGTTTGAAATCACGCTGGCATCCTTGGATACACTGAAACACAGTACGGCCATGGAAATGCGTTAAGCGCAGAACGAGATGAAGAAACGATTGAAACGATTGAGACGATACAGAGACGATGAAGCACGATGCTAAGATGAAAAAGAATCAGAAACAAGCTTGCCCCAAGACATCGCCGGCGACGCTTCAGGATACGTACAATTCACGCATTCGTAGATCCGACGCGGACTCGGAAACCGAGGTGGAAGTGGACGATACGTTTATTGTTGACCATCGATGCACCAGTGGGGGCATTCGTATCCGTGGACACAGTTCCAGTTCTCCATGAAAAGATTACTTGACATGTCATTAGAATTGTCTCGTGAGACAATTCTAATGAAATGCCTAATTATGTTTTTATCGCGAAATGATCGAATATTCAGCAATTTCCATCCGCATGATTGTCGTCTGCAGCAGGATAAGGGTTAAAGTGAACTAAGTCCCTGCTATATGATGATTCCATCGAGTAACGAATCGCACCATACATTCATGGCAAAAATATATGTGAAAGTATAATAAAATACATTTGCCAGCCAAAATATGTGTTTATTACTGACCAGGTACCAAACCAGGATATTGATTAGTTGATCCAGAGTGAAACTGCAGATCAAGTAATCAATGCAAAATAAAGTTTTCTAGACGATAAAACCCGACATTGAATTGATATCAGAACCAAACGTTGGATAAAGGTCGTTTTCTGACGTCGGATAGACGTTGGATTATATTTGAAAATGAAAGTGTTTTAGACGTCGTAATCCGAAATTGAAATGACGTCATAATTAGACGTCTATGCAACGTCGGATCCTGACGTCAGTTCGACGTCGGATTTCCATCCGTTGGTCGGTCCGATGTCGTTCGACGTCGGATTTCCACGTCCGTTCGCCGTCGGATTCCGATGTCCGTTCGACGTCGGATTCTGACGTCTAAACAACTTTCATTTTCGAACATGATCCGACTTCTATCCGACGTCGGAAATCGACGTCAGTCCGATGTCTATCTGACGTCGTGTGCCCACTGGGTAGTCGCTATAATGGGTCCTATGTGGGCTATATACGGGCTGGCCCATATGGGCTGGTTAATATGGGTCCCATGCGGGTCCCATATTATAACGCCTAGTCGCTATAATGGGTCCTATGTGGGCGATATACGGGCAGGTCGATATGGGCTGCTTGATATGGGTCCCATGCGGGTCCCATATTAAAACGCGCCTAGGCGCTAATGGGTCCTGTGTGGGCTATATACGGGTATGCCCATATGGGCTGGTTGATATGGGACCTATATGGGTCCGATATAGATATTGATATGGGATCTATATGGGACCCATATCAATTTCTATATCGGACCCATATGGGTCCCAGATAGGTCCCATATCAATTTCTATATCGGACCCATGTGGGTCCCATATAGGTCCCATATCAATATCTATATCGGACCCATGTAAGTCCCATATTAATTTATATATGGGACCCATATGGGACCTATGTGGGACCTATGTGGGTATCCCATATGGGACCCATGCCAATCCCGTTTGCAAAACCCATATAGGCCCCATATGGGTAGCCCACATGGGGCCCATATAGAAAAGGATATGGGGCCCATATGGGTCCCATGTAGATTGCTAGCTGGGTCGTGTATATGTTCATTATCATCCATAATTTCATTCCCTGTCCTTTCCATGCCCAAGTTAAAGGTCAAATAACTTATAAATTTGCGTCCAGTCGATGCGTGCGCGTTTCTCCATTATCCTATAACTTGTTTGATATAATACCAATTGGATTGAAACTTCAGGTGCATGTTTGTTATCATCCATATTTCCATTCGCCACCACACTCATGCTCTCCCCATGCCCAATGTCAAGATCAAATAGAATAGAAATTCGCGTCCTGTAGATGCGTGTGCCTTTTTCTATTCTCAAGTAACGTGTTTACTGTCATCCATATTTCCATTCCCCACCACACCCTTTCACTCCACGTGTTCAAGGTCAATGTCAAATAAAATAGAAAATTGCGACCAGTAGATGGGTGCATGTTTCTCCATTCTCTTATAACTTCTTTATTGTACAACTATTTGGCTTCAAACTTCATGTGTACGTTTATTATCATCCATATTTTCATTTCACAACCCAGCATGCACCCTCTCCCTGGGCATCGGTCAATGTTATATAACTCTGAAATTTCCACTTCAGTACATTCATTCTGCTACAAGCTCTTTACTATATGAGTGATTCACTTGAAACTTCATATGCATCTTTGTCCTTATTCATATTATCTTTCAATAGATGCATGCGCATTCCCCTATTCTCCTATAACTGCTATATATTACCGTAGCAATGTGCATGTTTGTGATCCAGTTACCACGGCGATGGGATACGTGCCGTTGGTGTCGTTCTTATTTGTATTATGAACTAATGGCAAATAAATACTATTTGTAAGACCCATTTTTGTCAAACATTCGTCCACTTGCATGTACATGTATATGTACAAAGTACATGTATTCGTATGCGATATGTATATGTGCATTGGATCCGAAATGTAATCGAAAACACTGCAATGGCATTCGCGTGACAATTACCTACTTTTCACAAACTATGGGTCAATTCCAATGGTTTGATATCTAACAGTATAGCCACTATGCAGCACAATAACCTGAGTCAGTGATCAGGAACGAATGACCTTCCATTAGCACGACCTTGCTCTTTTTGACTGTCGCAAGATCGCTGAAACACTTGGCCATCTATTTACATTGAAACGTTCGTAAGAATTTATCCATTTAACCCTTTCAACACCACAGGCCTGTATAGCGGTATTGGCAAAACGTGTAGATCCAGATTAGCCGTCTCATCAGGGTCTGCACTTTTTGCAAGTAATTTTCATATTTTTGACAACAAAAACACTTTTCATAAATGGACTATTTCTGAAAATCATTTTGTGACAATTGGATTAGTTGCAAAATTAACATATCAAAAAACATTCCAGTTACTTGGGGGTGAAATACAAACATAATCTCCATAGTTTGGCCTGGTAATTTCATGGTGCGTGTATTATATAATAAGTATGTAGTTATATAAACTTAACAGCATTATCCCATTACATTGCTGAATTATTTTTTATTGTCTGCTGTTTATTTTCTAATTTTCATATGTCTCCTCAAAAACATTCTTTGGCAGTACTTGGGAATCATTTTCAATGTAATCTAGATTTGGCAGTAAGCGATGCTTACGGAATACCCCCGCATGGGCCCAGGTGACCCTAAATGTGATTTGTAGTATGTGGGTCTGTGACCTTGACCCTGGGCTTAGCGGGGGCGACACGGTCATGGATTTGTCATAGCATGATTTCTCCGATGTTAAGTTTTAGAGGAATGCATGTGTGAAATATTAAGAATTTTCGATGAAGGAAATAAAGGTTATAACAGATTTCACCGATGTTAAGTTTTGTGAAGAGACTAAGTATGTGACCTTGACCTTAGGATCAGCAGGAGTTGGACGGTCGTGGATTTGTAGACCCTTAGAGGAATGCATGCGTGAAATAGTAAGAATGTTCTATGAAGGAAATGGAAGTTAGAATATATTTCTCTGATGTTAAAAGTTTAGTGACGGACGGACGGACAGGCAGACAACCTGAATCCAGCACCCCCCCCCCCCACATACACAGTTGTTGCGGAGGTATAATGATTATAAAGTGCTGACAAACCATGGCTTTACTGATAAAGAAGAAAATATATAGAACAGTGCAGACGACAATTTTCGTTTGCTGCATTTGAAGGGTTAAAGCAATGCAAATACATGGCTTTTGACTTTTATTCCTACTAATACTGAAATACTTGAAACAACATTTTGTCAGATAGCCAGAAATGGCAAACACAAAAACCCTGCCACCTCTCTCCTAGAGTATGCAGATCTACTAGCGAAACAGGTATTGGTCTATACTGGCAGCATTAGAACACAGAAACGAGCAACAATACCCCCCCCCCCCGCCACCCCCACCCCAAATGCCTATGCTTTAGGGCATTTGACTACATTGATCGGTTCATTTGATTGGTATGGAATATATTCAAGCCAATTTCCATTGTTAAATAGTTGATGGTATAATACAGTGGAACCTCTCTAAACCGGACACCCTGGGAGGTCCCCAGCGTGTCCGGCTTAGAGTTGTTTCACTATAAATCGGGCATTTGATCATTCTGAGCCATAGTTGCGTGCTATGCGATCACGAACAGACATTATCACCTCAGATAAATTTCAAAAAAAGCTCATAAAAACTAAGATCACAAGTGGTTCTTGGTGTCTGGTTTAGAGAGGTTCCACTGTGCTCTGGTGCAATAGTAAACGTTTTACGTGCTGGCTATCAGAAGAATGGCTTGCTTGGTACAGCCACAAACCAGATGGCTTTTCAGATAGCCATTACAGGTGGCATGTCCAGTCTGTTGGGGTCCATTCACACTAATTAACTACCATTATAACGGTTTACCTAAGGAGTTTCAGATAGTAATCACACCCGTCCTGCAGTTAAACCCATGCATGCTGATAATGTTCCCTGAATGTTTCAGCAGTGCTGTTTAATTCAAGAATAATGATGCCCCAAGATATGTATTGAGTATTTTCAGCCACGGCCTTTAACACACAAAACTTGTGCATGATTAGCAAAACTAACCGAATATAACAATACGAGAACTGAATGTTATCGCTGGCGTAGCCGATGATGTAGCTTTCAATCATGTGACCACAATCGCGAGGTCATAGGACTGCTATATTTAGCAAAACTGGCTTTGCAACGCTAGTTATTTTTTTCAATAATATTGTTTTTATTATTACTTTAAGTTTTTTCAGGTCATATACGTATATGTTCCGAAATACAAATCTACCGTAAAATGTTCTTTCACTAACTGTTTTGCTCACAGTTCATTCACCCAGGGCCTTTAACAATTACAATGATGAATGAAATGTCGTCTGCTGATTATTATTTTGTTTTCCTCATCAAAAGCATGCTCTCACAGCGCTTTATAATTATTTCAATTTAATTGCTGCCTGGTCGGATGACACATCAAACCGAGATCCCGTCCCTACATGACCATAGCTGTTGCTGGGACATATAACCCACCGACTTTTACTTCCTCAGTTGAACAATACTAATAAAACAGGAAAACAGAACGAAAACAGCTCGTCAGAAAAAAATAAAGTTGATATACCACCAGGCTGGCAGATGATAGACCCAGCAGAATATCAAAGTGCCCCGCAGCCAGTAGAACCTGGCAATACAAACCACACGATAGACACGCCACACAAAAACAAAGAAATTAACGGAAATACTCAAGGAGACAAACCAACAATGGTGGGTCCAAACCAGAAACACGTGAAACCTAGCCTACCAAGCCAAACTGACACAAGTTTATTTAAAGGGAAATATCGCGGACGAGTGAGGACATATTATATCGGTGGAATAGACATAGATTCAAACCAACAAGGCGTTGAAGAATATCTCGAGGAACGGAAAGTTACGCCAATATCAACATCAGTATTCAAGAGTAGAAACGGCGATTTGGCAGCCAAAATAACGATACCCACCTATCAAGGCAAGCAAGTAGAAGAGCACGACTTCTGGCCACGGTTCACCAGATGCCGCCAATGGCTATCACGCAACAAATGGGACACATACAGACAAGATAACAGAGACAGTTACAATTATGGACAACATTACGAGTACAAAACGGACGCTAACTACGCTAACGGATACGACCAGAACTACAAACTATACAGATTCGCAGCACCATAATGGTGACTATTATACGGACTACACTGACTCACGATACCACAATGGTGGATATGATAATATAACAAATATAGACTAGCATGGAGTACAACAATACAAACATATTAGTATCACAAAACAGACAATTACATTTAGCGACATGGAACGTTAGAGGTGTCATGTCATCCGCAGCCAGTCTCGGAAAACTCCTAGTTGACAAACATATTGATATTGCCTTCATCACCGAACACAAACTGTTTGAACACTCAAAACTATTCATGCAATCTATTACCACTGATTACAAAGATATAACTGTATGTGATAACAAGCTATGATATGTACAGCAATGTGTCATGCGGTAAGGGTGGTGTATCTATCCTGTATAAGGCCACACTAGAATTTCTGTAAGGAAAATGGACGAACTAGCAAATGACCGAATTGTAGGAATAGAACTTACAGGTTCCGATACCAGCAAAATATTCGCATTCAGTGTTTATATGCCATCTGCAAATTATTCAAATGATAAATATACAGATTACATGATTAACTTACAAGCTATATGTGACTCATATTCCGAGCACGGAACAATAATATTTATGGGAGATATGAATGGTGAAATAATACCTCCCAAAAGCACTAGATCGCACACATTTAGAGATAGAGCTATAACCAATTTTATATTGCAAAACGAATTGATTTCGTTAGGTTGTTCAGAGCATTGTATAGGCCCATCGTTTACCTTTATCACTATGGAGAAAATGTTGGACCATATACTTATGTATAAACATGAATCATGTTTGGCGACACAAATAGAGATTATTGATGATGACATATATGTATCTGATCATCTACCTATATGTGTTACTTTAAATATCCCAATAAAAACACATGCATGTGAAGAAGCCAGCGACACACGTGGCATGGAATAAAGTAACTGACTCGCATGTCGAAGCGTACCAAGAGTCTCTAAACGACCATGTTTGGAAACTTGCATATTGACGATATTAATATGCTCTACGACACTATTATTAAATCAATTATAATTGCCTCAAGTACTGCGTTACCTGTGAGTAAATATAATCGTAACGCAAAACCATACTGGTCTAAAAGTGTAAAATCGTCGCATGATGCACAGCGACTAGCACGCAGAATATGGATTTCAGAGGGTAGACCTAGAGGTCATGAACACATCTCATACACAAATTACAAATATCGAAAACGCAATTTTGTCACAACACAAAAACGAGCTATAGAAGAAGTAGAACAGAAAATTTATAATGCAATTAAATGAGTCCGCCGAATGCGATAACAGACTTTTTGGTCCTTAGTCAATAGTAAAAAGGGCAAACGTATACAGACATGCAGTCAGCTAAACACTGATACAAGCACAGTTCGGAATCCAGTGGAAATATCAGAAGAATTTTTCTCGATTATTATAGCAAACTATATATGCCTCTAAACGAAGAACACTTCGATAATGATTATAAATTATTTATTGAACGTGAGCTCGAGAAAACTAAACTGCTCAATCAAACAGTATACAAACATACCGAACATTGAACCTAACATCACCACAGATTCACTCGAAACCACACATTCGATCTTTAAAAAACAGAAAGGCCGCATCGTATGATCAAATATACAATGAGCATATTAAATACGGGGGCACACCGTTGAGTGGTGCGCTCGCCAAAGTTGTTCAACTTAATAATTCAGAATGGAAAAATTCCAATCAAGTGTAAACAGGGAATGATAATACCAATATACAAAGACAATGGGAAACCTAGAACGGACCCAAGAAATTATAGACCTATAACACTACTTCCTGTCATATACAAAATTATTCGAAAAAGTACTCCACTCTAATTTTAACTAAATGGGTGGACAGATAATAACATAGATTTTCCAAACACTCAACAAAATGCATATCAAAAGTTTATCGGGGGCTATTACTGCATCATTTATTTTGCAAGAAACTATACATCATAACATAGAATTAGGTAGTAAAGTATACGTTGCTACACTTGATACAAAACAAGCTTTTGACACCGTTTGGCTACAGGGTGTATTTTACAAATTACAAACCCTGGGAGTTAAAGGGAAAATGCTGACCATATTAACAGACGCACATAGCGAGATGTCCAGCTGTGTCCTGGCGAATGGTATTCCGTCTAAAACATTTCCTGTATTGCAAGGAATCCGTCAAGGAGGAATAATCTCTACTTGGATTTATAACCTGTTCCTTGACGAATTGCTATGCATACTCCAACGTAGTATGCTCGGTACACCTCAATACTTAACACTTCCACCGGAAACGTAACTCTTGCAGATGATATAACTCTTGCAGCTACCAGTCCTCTAAACTTGCAACGCATGCTTGACATAGTATACCGTTACACATGTATGTACCGTTATGTTATGAATGCTTCTAAAAGCTTCGTTATAGCGTTTGGTAAAACAAGCAGACATCAAAATGAGTTACAATTAACGATGGGGTCCGAACCAATATCTCAAGTGGATAATATCAGACATGTCGGTATATTTTTAAACAATAAAATGACAGACACTGATAAAGTTGATAATGCCTGCAAAAAAGCAACATCATCATTATACTCATTGCTGTCGTTAAACATAAACCATAATAAGATAAATCCGATTAACGCAGCTGATCTCCTGTCCAAAATATGTATGCCGCGCTTATTATTTGGTGCTGAATTGTGGTCCGGTTTAAAGGGACAAGATATTAATAAGCTGGAACGCTTCCAGAGAATGGCAGCTAAAAAAAGCTCAGGGTTTTCCTATAAGAACGAGAACAGATATATGTATAAGCATGCTTGGCTGGAAATCCGTAGCCGCCCAGATTGACATGAAAAAACTTTTATTCCTGGGCGGATTATGTAACATGCCATGTCATGTTCTAGCAAAAACAGTTTTTAACATCCGATTATCCTTATACACTTGCAGGCATGAAAAGAATCAAAAAGGATTCATTCCAGAAAATCGTTCGCGTCTTGGATAAATATGACCAAATAAGCGTATTGATTAACTACATACAAACCGGTATATTCCCAGACAAAAATAGGTGGAAATCACAATGTAAAAGTTTTATACATATAACAGAAACCGTCCATTGGAATCATAGATTACAAGCTGATAATTGCTTTGAGCGGTTTCGTCTCCTACATACAAATATCGAAAGGGCAATACTCTGGGAATGTGCCCAACAAACCGACAGCGTACCACACGCTCGTATAGCGAGTCAGTTATGGATAGAAAATAAATCAGCAAATCGAGAAAAAACTCCTCTACTTTGTCATGCGTGTGGCTGCTTCTTCACAGATATTGTGGCTCATACCCTAGTTGAATGTAGCAAAACAAACAAACAAGACGTATACTATATCAAACAATCGAAGAAAAATTCGGCAGAGATCTACTGTTAGAAGTCATTGTCGGACCGTGTGAAACGAAGCTTCAAAACTTAATCGGAAAACAGCTTCGATACCTGCCTGACATACGATCCCATAAACACTTTCTTCGAATCGCAATTTCATATGTTGCAACTACATGGCAGAACATCATTGGTAATAATAACAATGGCATATAAACATGTAAACAGTGAATAAATTGAATTGTGTTTGCTATACATAATAAAATACTTGACTTCGAACATTCTGTATAGCGGAACAATCTATAACGATATCCAAACTGATCCTATACATGCTTAACATGTATCCGCAATATTGCACCAGCTTTATTAACACGTGTTTATTATATACTAGTATTTATTGAGAGTCATGATACAAACAATATTACGCGCATTTAGCGAGGCGCCTGATCAGCATACGCAGCCATCTAGTGAGTAAGTAAATGCTTTATGGACAACCTAATTTAGTAACGTTCATAACCACTGATATTCAGTAAGTGTATGCCAACATGGCAGAATTTGCACCCATTAACGTCAACTTGCAGTTCTCAACCTTTCGAGTTTGCTTTATGAGAACTACAACGAGATGCGTTATGCATTTATCGACATAATAATTATTACATTTCCAATCAATGATAGTCATAAGGTGTATTATGCCAAATGCCAGCATTGACACCCACTAACGTCACTTGTAATTCTCAACCTTTCGTTTTCGCGAGAACTACAACGAGATGTGTTTTGCAATTTATCGACATAAACATTAATACATGTCCCAATATTGATATTTATTAGGTGAATTATGCCAAAAGGCCAGCATTTGCACCAACTAACGTCAACTTGTAGTTTCCATCCTTTCGATTTCGCTACATGAAACTACAACGAGACGTGTAGTTTTCTCACGCAATAATTTGAATGTTGTACAACAATTCCCACCGTTAAGTATCGATCGTAGAAATGGTACGATTAAACTACAGATTGATTATCTCCTTGTAATCAAATGGCATTAGTACATGAAAAGAATTTATACACTGTAAAAGCATTATGATCTCCGTGATCAAACAGTGAACCGTGTACTAATGCGCAGGCTGACATGGGCCTACGCTGGTCGCACATGTCTTGGGCCTTCTTCTAAGTCATGCTTGCCCGTTTATTTTATATAACCATTAATCTAACCTGAGTTGTGCGCAGTGCTGACCCCGTCCAGACTGCGCACATGTATATCCTAGTATGAAGCTACATTCATATGAAAATAACCGGTTTTCTCGACAAGTAAAATGACAAGTTTTCATTTGTACGATAGAAACCGTGTGTATAGCACAGGCAATGTTTGTATAGCAAAGTCACTATTCCATGTCTAGTATGTATGTATGTCTTGTATGTTTGCATGCATGTCTTGTATGTATGTTATTTGTAATGTTATTTGTTATTCACCATGTAATCTCTTAATCAGAGGAAATAAAGAGTATATGCAATTTTTAATAAAAGTATCAAAGAGGCTGGATCTCAAGTACGCATCAGCTGTTTCAAGTGAATACAACTGCGGATATTTCCCTGTTTACCAGGCGAAATTCACTTCCTAGACCACAATAGGGTGACCTTTTGTTGATAAACCATGATAATTAACTTTGTAAAGAATCCCTTGACCAGTTTATGGCGCACGTCTGTTAATGATGCATAACAAATATGTTCCCAATAAAGTTTATACAGAGTAATTGAACCCAGTCTGGACTATCAATACACACACAGAGACCGTGTCCTGAGAAAAGCAGACTGTGTCAATTTTGCTATTTTTATACCGGCGCCATTACTTTCGCCAAATTGTGTTTTATTGTGCCACATTCAATTTATTAGCGCATTTGGCGCCATTTGTGAAGCCCAGCGTGAGCCCTGTCAGGGGTGATAACCGTGTTCCCTTAAATGTTAACGGACATTACTATTTATTCTCTGTATTTAACTTTTGATGTGCAAAATATGTCGAAATCAGTCGAACATATTTTTCAGGCGACACTTTTAATCAGACCACCGTGCGTCACTATCAGCAAAATAAATATTACTAAATTATTTTATCTGTATAGCGGGCACTCGTAATTTTTAAAACTGGTGGAATAGTGACACAAGTATACACTTATTTAATTCCTATAAAGAACATTTTGTGCCTACTGAGTGGGCATGTACCTTTAAAGTCTCATCCGACAGACCAGTGGGATGGACATGATGGAAATACTATGAACGTATGTTTTAATGCCCTAAGCGAGGCTAAGTTCATATTGTATTTCATAAATATACATTACCGTTCACATTGACCGTTGACATGGGGGATTTATACGCATTTCGACGTTTTTCCCGCCAAGTGGGCGGGATGGGATGACTAGCGAAATAGCGGTAATTACAGCGACACACCTGGGGAATTAGACAGCAAAATAATCCGAGCAAACGGAATTGGACAGAAAAACAAAATCCTAGCATGGGTTGGCTGGCAGGCTGGCTGGCACAACATTCGGACCTCATGCGGATTCATTTATTTTTGCATACTCTATAATATAGTATAATCTGCTCCATGGAGGAGACATTTGGTGTAACTGACCTAAAGTTAAATTTATGAGTTCAATATATTCCCAAGAATGAACGGCCGCGCAAAATAATATCTGCCAACAACATCATGCTAACAACAGCGAACAGTCATTTTATCATGTTTATGGGCCCCTAGTGACTCACAACTGTATCTCCACTTGTGAGAGAGAGGGACACCTGAACTCAACGTCTGAGAGGGGTCAGTGTTTTGGTTTTATCCGATTTATCAGATTATCAGCATGATAATGATGTATTATAGTTACAGGATAGCATGATGTTTTAAATAATCCATTTTATGGCCGTGTCATCTGTCTTACTCAACACGTTTATAATGTTTTCACACTGGATTAATGGGTTACAAAACATGATAGTATAAACATAAAATATCACAATGATAGCATGCAGTTAATGGCAAGCTTTCCAAACAATTTGTTTCCGTTGAACACCACTGTATACAACACTGATTGCAACCTACATGACCTACGCAGACCCATATTAGTTTGCAAATGCAGAAAGTTTGATAAGAACATACATTCAAAGGAGTTACCGTGTTGTTGGTGAAAACCGAATATCGACATCACTAGGAAATTATTTAAAATAGCTGGCACGGTTATCCTAGCCATGTAAATGTATCGTGTCCGATATATGTATATATAGCATAATTATGGAGAGTGCATGAACCACATAATGAACACAGTGAAACTTGTGTACATGTTATATGCATATGTGAAACACAGTGTAGTATCCATGATCATGATGGTACCTCTTGGTTACTCGACTGACGCTAGTCACCATGGTCGTTTTAGTTGTTGTTCTCATTATAATTTGAGGACGTGATTACACATAACTGGCATCGATTATGTTTGTCCAAAACAAACAAAAAATGTGTTGAATGTCAACATAACTTGAGGAAGTTATTCAAAATAACTGACACGCGTTATCCGAGCCCTGAAAATATAATGTGGCCGCAATCAAACCATACATGGTATATGAAAAATTGCATGTACAACATCATGAAGATAACGAGAGCCGTGTATGATGTGTATATCTACATGTTTATGTACATATGTGAAACCCAGCTATGGGGTTATTGCTATTTTTTTCAAGATAACGTGATACAGTTAGTATACATAACTGGCGTAGGTTATGTTTATCAAAAACAAATACGAACTATGTTGAATGTCAACATAACTTGAGGAAGTTATTCAAAATAACTGACACGCGTTATCCTAGCCCTGAAAATATAATGTGGCCGCAATCAAACTTTTCATGGTATATGACAATTGCATGTATAACATCATAAAGATAACGAGACCTGTGTATGATGTGTATATCTACATGTTAGGTACATATGTGAAACCGAGCTATGGGTTGTTTTTCAAGATAACGTGAGACAGTTATTACACATAACTGGTATAGGTTATGTTTGTCAAAAACAAATACGAACTGTGTTGAATGTCTACATAACTTGAGGAAGCTATTCGATAACTGCCACGGGTTATTCTAATATAGTGCATGCCTGCCATGGTATATGGAAATTGCATGTACACCATCATGAAGATAACTTGACATGTGTGTCAGTCATGTGTATTTCTGCATGTTATGCACATATGTGAAATCCAGCTGTGGGTTATCTTTCAAGATAACGCGAGAGTTATTACACATAACTGGTATAGGTTATGTTTGTCACAAACAAATACGACCTTTGTTGAATGTCAACATAACTTGAGGAAGTTATTCGAAATAACTGTCACGGGTTATTCTAATATAGTGCATACCTGTCACCTTCCCCAAAATGCTTAGTTTGATGAAATTCCATCAAATATTCAAATTTTTATTTTATAGCGAAAAATTATTTTCATAGGTGGGGGGGGGGGGAGAGAGGTGGAAGCAGTGGGGGGAGGAGATTAAAAAAAAACGAAACTAAAAATGGAAATTGACTCCGAAACCTGGCTGGATGGTTAGAATCATAGGAAAGTCGTATTTTCGCAATAAAAAACATATTTGATGGAATTTCTTCAAATAATTTATTTCGCGAGGTTGACTTCTTTATTAATCATATTAATGATGAAAAACTACTTACATTTATATATTTTTAAAATTTAGTGTGTTTAATGGCCAATAGTTTGTCGGCAGCAAAACGTGGAACAGAGAATAGATGTGTATCTTTTATATTTTATCTAAATACCTTATTCTGATGTATGTATACACGTAAAGTATCATGATCATGGTATTAGTCGTAATATATAATGCAAATGAGGAACATGCCAGATATTTAGAGTGAAACATCGATGAACATGTCGTAGAGTTGAGAATACTTGTTTTCTTTGTAGATGCTGTAGCAGTGAGAGACACAGTTAAACCAATTCAATGAACATCCCAACATTTCAACATGTTGAACATGTCGTCGAATTATACGAATAAAACAGCATACAATTCACCATCGCTGTCATGATTATCACGGTTATGGCAAAAGTGGTATCAAAATGAACAAGGGAATTAACACCACGCTGTAAACTATAGTTAACTTAACGCTTGATTTTGTGCTACCTCCCTTTTAAATTGTGTAGAAATGATAGATACTGAAATAACTGATACAGGTTATCTACAATTTGATAACGGAAGGGAGACAACTCTCACACAACTAGAATAAATAACTGTATCAGGTTATTTCGAACGTAACTGAAATCAGTTACACCCCTGACTGTATATTAAGATGGGAGATCATCTGCTCGTTCGCCCTATTGCGGGCCTCGAGGGCCACCACATCGGAAGGTCTTCCTCCGTCCAGCATACTGTTGAGTCGCTCTATCTCCTCATCCCGGCATTCAACCTGCAGGTACACACAGGCAAACTGTACAGAGATGGGCATTTATCAGGTACACACAGGCAAACTGTACAGAGATGGGCATTTATCAGGTACACACAGGCAAACTGTACAGAGCTGGGCATTTATCAGGTACAAGGCAAACTGTACACAGATGGGCATTTATCAGGTACACACAGACAAACTGTACAGAGATGGGCATTTATCAGGTACACACAGACAAACTGTACACAGATGGGCATTTATCAGGTACACACAGACAAACTGTACAGAGATGGGCATGTATCAGGTACACACTGGCAAACTGTACAGAGATGGACATTTATCAGCTACACACGTGCAAACTGTACAGAGATGGACATTTATCAGCTACACACATGCAAACTGTACAGAGATGGACATTTATCAGGTACACACAGGCAAACTGTACAGAGATGTGCATTTATCAGCTACACACAGGCAAACTGTACAGAGATGGGTATTTATCAGGTACACACATGCAAACTGTACACAGATGGACATTTATCAGGTACACACAGGCAAACTGTACAGAGATGTGCATTTATCAGCTACACACAGGCAAACTGTACAGAGATGGGTATTTATCAGGTACACACAGGCAAACTGTACAGAGATGGGCATTTATCAGGTACACACAGGCAAACTGTACAGAGATGGGCATTTATCAAGTACACACAGGCAAACTGTACAGAGATGGGTATTTATCAGGTACACACAGGCAAACTGTACAGAGATGGGTATTTATCAGGTACACACAGGCAAACGTACAGAGATGGGCAAATAGCTACACAGGCAAACTGTCGAGATGGGATTTATCAAGGTACACACAGGCAAACGTACAGATGGGTTTTATCAGGCACACAGAAACTGTTACAGAGATGGCATTTATCAGTACACACATGCAAACTGTACAGAGATGGCATTTATCAGCTAGGCACTGTACAGAGATGGCATTTATTTCAGGACATGTACAGAGATGATGGTACAGGAGTTTACATACATACAGGTACACACAGGCACTGTACAGCAGATGGGCATTTATCAGGTACACACAGGCAAACTGTACAGAGTTGGGCATTTATCAGGTACACACAGGCAAACTGTACAGAGATGGGTGGGCATTTATCAGGTACACACAGGCAAACTGTACACTGAGATGGGCATGGGCATCAGTACACACAGGCAAACTGTACAGAATGGGTATTTATCAGGTACACACAGGCAAACTGTACAGAGATGGGCATTTATCAGCTACACACATGCAAACTGTACAGAGATGGACATTTATCAGGTACACACAGGCAAACTGTACAGAGATGGGCATTTATCAGCTGCACACATGCAAACTGTACACAGATGGGCATTTATCAGCTACACACATGCAAACTGTACAGAGATGGACATTTATCAGGTACACACAGGCAAACTGTACAGAGATGGGCATTTATCAGGTACACACAGGCAAACTGTACAGAGTTGGGCATTTATCAGGTACACACAGGCAAACTGTACAGAGATGGGCATTTATCAGGTACACACAGGCAAACTGTACAGAGATGGGCATTTATCAGGTACACACAGGCAAACTGTACAGAGATGGGTATTTATCAGGTACACACAGGCAAACTGTACTGAGATGGGCATTTATCAGCTACACACATGCAAACTGTACAGAGATGGGCATTTATCAGGTACACACAGGCAAACTGTACAGAGATGGGCATTTATCAGCTACACACATGCAAACTGTACAGAGATGGACATTTATCAGGTACACACAGGCAAACTGTACAGAGATGGGCATTTATCAGCTACACACATGCAAACTGTACAGAGATGGACATTTATCAGCTACACACAGGCAAACTGTACAGAGATGGGCATTTATCAGCTACACACAGGCAAACTGTACAGAGCTGGGTATTTATCAGGTACACACAGGCAAACTGTACAGAGATGGGCATTTATCAGCTACACATAGGCAAACTGTACAGACATGGCATTTATCAGTAGCCTATTTCATCAACATTGCAAAGTATACTTATCTAGCAAAGTATACTTTGAGGGAAAAATTTTCAATTTAAGGATAAATTTATTAATTTTTATTATACTGAATTTATTACATTATCACAGCCATTTTGGCTGTGATAATGTAATCAATTCCGTA
Organism: Conchocele bisecta; assembly: GCA_029237695.1. Taxonomy (NCBI): domain Eukaryota; kingdom Metazoa; phylum Mollusca; class Bivalvia; order Lucinida; family Thyasiridae; genus Conchocele; species Conchocele bisecta. The sequence goes on from JAQRGA010000207.1 coordinate 103,673, forward strand.
TAATAATTCTGCACACTTATAATCATCAAATAAATTATGCAGTGGTTAGTTCTATATGAAATAATGCATTTTGGGAAAAATAAATGATTACTCCCTCAACATGCTCAAAGTATACTTTGCTAGATAAGTATACTTTGCAATTTTGATGAAATCGGCTACAGGTACACACAGGCAAACTGTACAGAGATGGACATTTATCAGGTAGACATATGCAAACTGTAGAGACGGGCATTTATCAGGTACACACAGGCAAACTGTAGAGACGGGCATTTATCAGGTACACCATGTACACACAGATGCAATCTGTACAGAGATGAGCATTTATCAGGCAACTGTGCATTCACCAAATATAGTGTCCCTTTGTTATCAAGTTTATCAGGCAAGACTAGGAAATGCAGGAATTGTAATAGTTATATACTTCATATTTGGTATGTGGCTTCCTTATGGTGTATAGATGTTCCAAGTGTATAGATGTGCAAGTGAATAGCACTTATTTTATCTGACCCCAGGGTTATGAATTATCTCCCCATTTTGGACATAGAATTTCACAATTTTGCCCTGGTAAGAAGTAAAATTGTAAATCCTTCAATTGAAATTTCAAGGACGATCCTAAATTTGCACTTACAAAACATCTTAGTCGTACAAAGTTTAGTGAAACGGCCCGTACTGTGACAAACATATTTCCGGTATTGAGTGTCATATCTGTCAAAATACAAACAAAGACAAACTTTATCTGTATACTTGTATCTGAGTATTATCAAAATACATGTAAAGTATGCGAAGCCATTTTGGGATTAACCTTCTATCCATACACATGTAATATGGGATTTGACCCTGTTAACCGACCTAAAATGACTTTAACTGATGGTAAGGCATTAAACATCATTATATAAATACATAATAAGTGTTAGTAATCTTGTAGAGCTAACCGGCCTAATTTCAGTACTTTCATTACTTTGATTATATGTTATCTCCTTTGAGATAGCACAGTTTTGGGCTCAGTTTATCAGTTAAATTTTGGAAAATATGAATCAAGACATTTCGAGCGTATGAATACAGCAGCTATTATCTTTAGTTCTCACAGTTAGGTAGCAGTGACCAGTTAGCCGCCAAGTTCATACATTTTTTTTCTGGGAGTTACAAACAGTAATTTATTCTAGAGAAAACGTGTGAATGGGAATGGGTTTGCACCAGCACAGTACATTTGCCTCTGGATGATGATTGAGAAAATATGCAACTTTCAGTCTCTAGTTCCGCAAGTGATCAGTTTTTGTGGACATAACATATTTCAGTACTTTGATTGTTTTGTATTGTACGCAACTAACTCCACAAGTTTACTAGTATTAAACATAATTTAATACTGTCGCTAATACGACACATTTGCATTGTTAACAACATAAATACAAACCATTGTTGACATTAACAACGGCAACAAATATACCCAGTTTTTCTGCACTGAAATCACTAATTAATATGTGTTCATCCCATCGCGCATATCCCGGGGCGCATTTGATAATCATGAATGTTTGAACTATGTGACCGCCCGTGGGTCCGGTTAAATTGTTTTCCTATCTTCCACATTTTCTTGTTTTGTTTTCGGACTAATTTTGCACCTGCACATATTTCTGTAAAGTTTCGACTTCATTTACAGAGTAATCGTTATAATTAATTTTATATCAATTATGAATATATGCGAAAACTGACCATGCGATGTGAGATAAGTTCAGAGCCATGAATATCGCAAAGAAATGTGTGTGAAATCACTACAACACGCGTAGTCGTTGAGTATTAAATGTTGACCTTTAAACGCTTGTTAGGTTTGAGGCGGCTTTCAGCTGCGCCGAAAACCTATTGTTTTCGTTGGGTTTTTTTTTTATTCAGCCGTTCAGTCTACAGCCCAAACCGCTGGTCGGATCGACTTCAAATTTTGCATGCCGATTCGGATCAAGTGTGAGTCGAGACTTAGAGATTTTCAGAAATCTCTTAAAGCCACTTTCCACGAAACCGGAAGTGACGTCATACTTTCTATAATTTCTTTATTTTCCAACCGATTTCAAAAATTCTTTTTGCATTGGAAAGCTGACAGTTCTCGGCTATCTGGTCAAATAAGAGAGCTATAGGCATTTGAAGTTGAAAAATGTACATACTTTTCAACCATTTTGCCGAATTTTTGCCGAATTTCGGCGTATAACGGGTGGTCTTTACAAACGTTTTCCAATTTGTACAGTAATGTCAGCAACATAATTTCTTGCAGTGAGATAGGGGAGTGTCAGGCGCATAAAAGATGATAATTGTCAGAGCTCTATCTTGACTACTTCCGTTTCTATTGGATGTCAAAGATGAACGTCTTTTTTTCAAGTTTTCAAAATAGAGCAAACGGATGTGACGTCAGCTTCGTTATTTATCAATAGATTTCAAAATTTCTTGCTGCGGTCGATATTTCAGTCCTTTAGCTAAAACTTTCCCGCTTTGTGCCCGGCCTATGGTGAAAAACAAACGAAAACTTCACTGGCGGAATATTGCACATATTTAATTTCCGTTTTATTAGGTGTATTTACAAATGGCGTAAACTGCAATTTAAGGGCGATAACTATCGAAAAATAATCATCCGCTGACTTACGGGCTCCCTACATCTACACCAAACCGCTGGTCGGATCGACTTCAAATTTTGCATGCCGTTTCGGATCAAGTGTGCGCAGAGACTCAGAGATTTTCAGATATCTTTTAATGCTACTTTCCACGAAAACGGAAGTGACGTCATACTTCCTATAACTTCCTTATTTTCCAACCGATTTCAAGAATTCTTTTGCATTGGAAAGCTGACAAAATTCTCTATCTCAGACTCGTTGACAGTTTTCGGCTATCTGCTCAAATAAAAGAGCTAAATGCATTTGAAGTTGAAAAAATGTACATACATTTCAACGATTTTGCCGAATTTCGGCTGATAACGGGTGGTCTTTACAAACGTTTCCATTTGTACAGTACTGTCAGCAACATAATTTCTTGCCAGGGTGATAGGGGAGTGTCAGCCGCCTGAAAGATGATATAATTTTCAGAGCTATATCTTGACTACTTACTGCTCTATTCGATGTCAAAGATGAACATATTTTTTCAAGTTTTCAAAATAGAGCAAACGGATGTGACGTCAGCTTCGTTATTTATCATTCGATTTCAATTGTTTTTGCTGTAGTCGATATTTCAGTCCTTTAGCTAAAACTTTGGCTGAGGATCGGACCCGGTATCCCTCGATCCGAGTCCATCGCTCTACCTCTAAGCTAACCGGCCCCACATCGGTGTGATGATGCGAACATAATAATGTTGGACTGTTCATTCTAAAACTTCAGAAATTCGTTTTTTTGCAACCGATAGTTTACACCTTGGGCTATAAAGCTTAGTTACACATGAAATCAATGTTTGAGGCTGAAACCGTTGCTGCATTGCTCTAGTTTTCGTTGGTTTTTTTTTTTTTTATTCAGCCGTTCAGTCTACAGCCCAAACCGCTGGTCGGATCGACTTCAAATTTTGCATGCCGATTCGGATCAAGTGTGAGTCGAGACTTAGAGATTTTCAGAAATCTCTTAATGCCACTTTCCACGAAACCGGAAGTGACGTCATACTTTCTATAGCTTCCTTATTTTCCAAACGATTTCACAAATTCTTTTTGCATTGGAAAGCTGATAAAATTCTCTATCTCAGACTCGCTGACAGTTCTCGGCTATCTGGTCAAATAAGAGAGCTATAGGCATTTGAAGTTGAAAAATGTACATATTTTCAACGATTTTGCCGAATTTTTGCCAAATTTCGGCTGATAACGGGTGGTCTTTACAAACGTTTTCCAATTTGTACAGTAATGTCAGCAACATAATTTATTGCCAGTGTGATAGGGGAGTGTCAGGCGCATAAAAGATGATAATTGTCAGAGCTCTATCTTGACTACTTCCGGTTCTATTGGATGTCAAAGATGAACGTCTTTTTTTCAAGTTTTCAAAATAGAGCAAACGGATGTGACGTCAGCTTCGTTATTATCAATAGATTTCAAAAATTTCTTGCTGCGGTCGATATTTCAGTCCTTTAGCTAAAACTTTCCCGCTTTGTGCCCGGCCTATGGTGAAAAACAAACGAAAACTTCACTGGCGGAATATTGCACATATTTAATTTCCGTTTTATTAGGTGTATTTACAAATGGCGTAAACTGCAATTTAAGGGCGATAACTATCGAAAAATAATCATTCGCTGACTTACGGGCTCCCTCCATCTACACCAAACCGCTGGTCGGATCGACTTCAAATTTTGCATGCCGATTCGGATCAAATGTGAGCAGAGACTCCGAGATTTTCAGATATCTTTTAATGCTACTTTCCACGAAAACGGAAGTGACGTCATACTTCCTATAACTTCCTTATTTTCCAACCGATTTCAAGAATTCTTTTGCATTGGAAAGCTGACAAAATTCTCTATCTCAGACTCATTGACAGTTTTCGGCTATCTGCTCAAATAAAAGAGCTAAATGCATTTGAAGTTGAAAAATGTACATACATTTCAACGATTTTGCCGAATTTCGGCTGATAACGGGTGGTCTTTACAAACGTTTTCCAATTTGTACAGTACTGTCAGCAACATAATTTCTTGCCAGGGTGATAGGGGAGTGTCAGCCGCCTGAAAGATGATAATTTTCAGAGCTATATCTTGACTACTTACTGCTCTATTCGATGTCAAAGATGAACAATATTTTTTCAAGTTTTCAAATAGAGCAAACGGATGTGACGTCAGCTTCGTTTATTTATCATTCGATTTCAATTGTTTTTGCTGTAGTCGATATTTCAGTCCTTTAGCTAAAACTTTGGCTGAGGATCGGACCCGGTATCCCTCGATCCGAGTCCATCGCTCTACCTCTAAGCTAACCGGCCCCACATCGGTGTGATGATGCGAACATAATAATGTTGGACTGTTCATTCTAAAACTTCAGAAATTCGTTTTGCAACCGATAGTTTACACCTTGGGCTAAAGCTTAGTTACACATGAAATCAATGTTTGAGGCTGAAACCGTTGCTGCATTGCTCTAGTTTTCGTTGGTTTTTTTTTTTTTTTATTCAGCCGTTCAGTCTACAGCCCAAACCGCTGGTCGGATCGACTTAAAATTTTGCATGCCGATTCGGATCAAGTGTGAGTCGAGACTTAGAGATTTTCAGAAATCTCTTAATGCCACTTTCCACGAAACCGGAAGTGACGTCATACGTTCTATAGCTTCCTTATTTTCCAAACGATTTCACAAATTCTTTTTGCATTGGAAAGCTGATAAAATTCTCTATCTCGGATTCGCTGACAGTTCTCGGCTATCTGGTCAAATAAGAGAGCTATAGGCATTTGAAGTTGAAAAATGTACATATTTTCATCGATTTTGCCGAATTTTTGCCAAATTTCGGCTGATAACGGGTGGTCTTTACAAACGTTTTCCAATTTGTACAGTAATGTCAGCAACATAATTTATTGCCAGTGTGATAGGGGAGTGTCAGGCGCATAAAAGATGATAATTGTCAGAGCTCTATCTTGACTACTTCCGGTTCTATTGGATGTCAAAGATGAACGTCTTTTTTTTCAAGTTTTCAAAATAGAGCAAACGGATGTGACGTCAGCTTCGTTATTTATCATAGATTTCAAAATTTCTTGCTGCGGTCGATATTTCAGTCCTTTAGCTAAAACTTTCCCGCTTTGTGCCCGGCCTATGGTGAAAAACAAACGAAAACTTCACTGGCGGAATATTGCACATATTTAATTTCCGTTTTATTAGGTGTATTTACAAATGGCGTAACTGCAATTTAAGGGCGATAACTATCGAAAAAATAATCATCCGCTGACTTACGGGCTCCCTCCATCTACACCAAACCGCTGGTCGGATCGACTTCAAATTTTGCATGCCGATTCGGATCAAATGTGAGCAGAGACTCCGAGATTTTCAGATATCTTTTTTAATGCTACTTTCCACGAAAACGGACGTCATACTTCCTATAACTTCCTTATTTTCCAACCGATTTCAAGAATTCTTTTTGCATTGGAAAGCTGACAAAATTCTCTATCTCAGATTCGCTGACAGTTTTCGGCTATCTGCTCAAATAAAAGAGCTATATGCATTTGAAGTTGAAAAATGTACATACTTTTCAACGATTTTGCCGAATTTCGGCTGATAACGGGTGGTCTTTACAAACAAAGTTTTCCAATTTGTACAGTACTGTCAGCAACATAATTTCTTGCCAGGGTGATAGGGGAGTGTCAGCCGCATGAAAGATGATAATTTTCAGAGCTATATCTTGACTACTTACGGCTCTATTCGATGTCAAAGATGAACGTATTGTTTCAAGTTTTCAAAATAGAGCAAACGGATGTGACGTCAGCTTCGTTATTTTATCATTCGATTTCAATTGTTTTTGCTGTAGTCGATATTTCAGTCCTTTAGCTAAAACTTTGGCTGATGATCGGACCCGGTATCCCTCGATCCGAGTCCATCGCTCTACCTCTAAGCTAACCGGCCCCACATCGGTGTGATGATGCGAACATAATAATGTTGGACTGTTCATTCTAAAACTTCAGAAATTCGTTTTGCAACCGATAGTTTACACCTTGGGCTAAAGCTTAGTTACACATGAAATCAATGTTTGAGGCTGAAACCGTTGCTGCATTGCTCTAGTTTTCGTTGGTTTTTTTTTTTTTTATTCAGCCGTTCAGTCTACAGCCCAAACCGCTGGTCGGATCGACTTCAAATTTTGCATGCCGATTCGGATCAAGTGTGAGTCGAGACTTAGAGATTTTCAGAAATCTCTTAATGCCACTTTCCACGAAACCGGAAGTGACGTCATACTTTCTATAGCTTCCTTATTTTCCAAACGATTTCACAAATTCTTTTTGCATTGGAAAGCTGATAAAATTCTCTATCTCAGACTCGCTGACAGTTCTCGGCTATCTGGTCAAATAAGAGAGCTATAGGCATTTGAAGTTGAAAAATGTACATATTTTCAACGATTTTGCCGAATTTTTGCCAAATTTCGGCTGATAACGGGTGGTCTTTACAAACGTTTTCCAATTTGTACAGTAATGTCAGCAACATAATTTATTGCCAGTGTGATAGGGGAGTGTCAGGCGCATAAAAGATGATAATTGTCAGAGCTCTATCTTGACTACTTCCGGTTCTATTGGATGTCAAAGATGAACGTCTTTTTTTCAAGTTTTCAAAATAGAGCAAACGGATGTGACGTCAGCATTCGTTATTTATCATAGATTTCAAAATTTTCTTGCTGCGGTCGATATTTCAGTCCTTTAGCTAAAACTTTCCCGCTTGTGCCCGGCCTAATGGTGAAAAACAAACGAAAACATTCACTGGCGGAATATTGCACATATTTAATTTCCGTTTTATTAGGTGTATTTACAAATGGCGTAAACTGCAATTTAAGGGCGATAACTATCGAAAAATAATCATCCGCTGACTTACGGGCTCCCTCCATCTACACCAAACCGCTGGTCGGATCGACTTCAAATTTTGCATGCCGATTCGGATCAAATGTGAGCAGAGACTCCGAGATTTTCAGATATCTTTTAATGCTACTTTCCACGAAAACGGAAGTGACGTCATACTTCCTATAACTTCCTTATTTTCCAACCGATTTCAAGAATTCTTTTGCATTGGAAAGCTGACAAAATTCTCTATCTCAGACTCATTGACAGTTTTCGGCTATCTGCTCAAATAAAAGAGCTAAATGCATTTGAAGTTGAAAAATGTACATACATTTCAACGATTTTGCCGAATTTCGGCTGATAACGGGTGGTCTTTACAAACGTTTTCCAATTTGTACAGTACTGTCAGCAACATAATTTCTTGCCAGGGTGATAGGGGAGTGTCAGCCGCCTGAAAGATGATAATTTTCAGAGCTATATCTTGACTACTTACTGCTCTATTCGATGTCAAAGATGAACATATTTTTTCAAGTTTTCAAAATAGAGCAAACGGATGTGACGTCAGCTTCGTTATTTATCATTCGATTTCAATTGTTTTTGCTGTAGTCGATATTTCAGTCCTTTAGCTAAAACTTTGGCTGAGGATCGGACCCGGTATCCCTCGATCCGAGTCCATCGCTCTACCTCTAAGCTAACCGGCCCCACATCGGTGTGATGATGAACATAATAATGTTGGACTGTTCATTCTAAAACTTCAGAAATTCGTTTTTGCAACCGATAGTTTACACCTTGGGCTAAAGCTTAGTTACACATGAAATCAATGTTTGAGGCTGAAACCGTTGCTGCATTGCTCTAGTTTTCGTTGGTTGGTTTTTTTTTTTTTTATTCAGCCGTTCAGTCTACAGCCCAAACCGCTGGTCGGATCGACTTAAAATTTTGCATGCCGATTCGGATCAAGTGTGAGTCGAGACTTAGAGATTTTCAGAAATCTCTTAATGCCACTTTCCACGAAACCGGAAGTGACGTCATACGTTCTATAGCTTCCTTATTTTCCAAACGATTTCACAAATTCTTTTTGCATTGGAAAGCTGATAAAAATTCTCTATCTCGGATTCGCTGACAGTTCTCGGCTATCTGGTCAAATAAGAGAGCTATAGGCATTTGAAGTTGAAAAATGTACATATTTTCATCGATTTTGCCGAATTTTTGCCAAATTTCGGCTGATAACGGGTGGTCTTTACAAACGTTTTCCAATTTGTACAGTAATGTCAGCAACATAATTTATTGCCAGTGTGATAGTAGTGTCAGGCGCATAAAAAGATGATAATTGTCAGAGCTCTATCTTGACTACTTCCGGTTCTATTGGATGTCAAAGATGAACGTCTTTTTTTCAAGTTTTCAAAATAGAGCAAACGGATGTGACGTCAGCTTCGTTATTTATCAATAGATTTCAAAATTTCTTGCTGCGGTCGATATTTCAGTCCTTTAGCTAAAACTTTCCCGCTTTGTGCCCGGCCTATGGTGAAAAACAAACGAAAACTTCACTGGCGGAATATTGCACATATTTAATTTCCGTTTTATTAGGTGTATTTACAAATGGCGTAAACTGCAATTTAAGGGCGATAACTATCGAAAAATAATCATCCGCTGACTTACGGGCTCCCTCCATCTACACCAAACCGCTGGTCGGATCGACTTCAAATTTTGCATGCCGATTCGGATCAAATGTGAGCAGAGACTCCGAGATTTTCAGATATCTTTTAATGCTACTTTCCACGAAAACGGACGTCATACTTCCTATAACTTCCTTATTTTCCAACCGATTTCAAGAATTCTTTTTGCATTGGAAAGCTGACAAAATTCTCTATCTCAGATTCGCTGACAGTTTTCGGCTATCTGCTCAAATAAAAGAGCTATATAGCATTTGAAGTTGAAAAATGTACATACTTTTCAACGATTTTGCCGAATTTCGGCTGATAACGGGTGTCAATTTACAAACGTTTTCCAATTTGTACAGTACTGTCAGCACATAATTTCTTGCCAGGGTGATAGGGGAGTGTCAGCCGCATGAAAGATGATAATTTTCAGAGCTATATCTTGACTACTTACGGCTCTATTCGATGTCAAAGATGAACGTATTGTTTCAAGTTTTCAAAATAGAGCAAACGGATGTGACGTCAGCTTCGTTATTTATCATTCGATTTCAATTGTTTTTGCTGTAGTCGATATTTCAGTCCTTTAGCTAAAACTTTGGCTGAGGATCGAACCCGGTATCCCTCGCTCCGAGTCCATCGCTCTACCTCTAAGCTAACCGGCCCCACATCGGTGTGATGATGCGAACACAATAATGTTGGACTGTTCATTCTAAAACTTCAGAAATTCTTTTTGCAACCGATAGTTTACACCTTGGGCTAAAGCTTAGTTACACATGCAATCAATGTTTGAGGCTCAAACCGTTGATGCAGCTCAAGCTGCTCTAGTTTGAAGTTAGTATCTTTAGATGCGGCCGACATCTCACAGTCAGTTATGGTTATATGCGCACGTGGATGCGACACGCGATCGGACAAAACCGGGCTTAATGCATATGCAGCAGCGAAAACAAAACGTGTATCTTCATCTGTAAATGCTGATCAATTTCTTTACCAATGCATAACTTCACTGGCTGTTCAACGTTATAGGATGCGCGGACCAGTCAGTTTTTGTCGAGCCCGCTTGCGGAAAGCGAGACATAGTGATCACAATAACGTCCGGGTGTCCGTGCGTCCGTCCGAAATCTGTGTTAAAGTTTTTAAAAATACCATCAAATTCCTTGGCGGGCTCGACATGCAGGCCACACCCATCTGGTATATACTCATGGTCCCTTATGTTTCACATTTATCAGAATACATGTATGTACCAGTAATTATAAACATCGCTACGAATACACGCGGGCCTACGTGACATATGAAAATAAATACACAAATTAATTAATGGCGACTAGTCTTTGCCCTGATGAGGCTGATCTGGGGCTTCGCAAACACCTTTATACCCCTAACATCCGCCACCGGTCCATGTTTATGTACCGCAGGATGGGGGGCATATTATTATTATACCGGGGTTTTGCAGTCTGCGAACATAGATTACCCACTATGGGCCGGTTTGCGGGTGTGGGGATGCGGGGAATACAAGGTAATGGCTATAACTAATAAGAGTTGAGAAGTAGAAATGCAGGAGTTGTGGATATGTGGGAAGGAGGAAACTATTCTGTGACACTGGGAGTTGGTACATTAACACCAGAAGAAGTGACACTATATACAGTCATTGTATTAACATCACCCCTTACCGGATTGAAATGACGATCATATGATGACTAGAATTACGTGATTCATTTGGCACACAAAAAGTGAACATTATTTTTGTCGCGCCCGCTTGCGGAAAGCGCGATATAGTCGGCATTTCGTACGTACGTGTGTCCGGTTAAAGTTTTTGGTTATACTATATCTCTGCAACTGCTTCGCCCATTACCTCGAAACTGGGTGTTTATCATCATCTATAGTTTCATTCTACCCCCCTACCGTGCGGCCCCTGTGTCCAATGTCAAGGTCTAATTACTTTAAATCTTTGGTTAAAGTTTTTGGTTAAAGTTTTTTGGTTAAAGTTTTTCGTTATACTATATATCTCTGCAACTGCTTCGCCCATTACCTCGAAACTTCACATGGGTGTTTATCCTCATCTATATTTTCATTCTACCCCACTACCGTGCGGCCCCTGTGCCCAATATCAAGGTACAATTACTTTGAAACTTTTGGTTAAAGTTTTTGGTTCAAGTTTTTTGGTTAAAGTTTTTCGTTATACTATATCTCTGCAACTGCTTTGCCCATTACCTCGAAACTTCACATGGGTGTTTATCATCATCTATATTGTCATTCTACCCCCCTCCGTGCGGCCCCTGTGCCCAATGTCAAGGTTTAATTACTTTGAAATATTTGGTTAAAGTTTTTCGTTACACTATATCTCTGCAACTGCTTCGCCCATTACCTTGAAACTTCACATGGGTGTTTATCATCATCTATATTTTCACTATGCCCCCTCCTGTGCGGCCCCTGTGCCCAAGGTCTAATTACTTTGAAATTTTGAGTTAAAGTTTTTGGGTTAAAGTGTTTCCTTATACTATATCTCTGCAACTGCTTCGCCCATTACTTTGAAACTTCACATGGGTTTTTATCATCATTGTCGCGCCCGCTTGCGGAAAGCACGATAGTCGCCACTTTGGCGAACGTCCGTCTGTCCGTACATCCGTGTGTCCGGTTAAAGTTTTTGGGTTTAAGTTTTTTGGTTAAAGTTTGTCCGTCTACTATATCTCTTTTTTTAGTGTCCATGCCTCGCCGCAAGGCGCGACATGCAGGCCGCGGCCATCTAGTGTTAGTAAATATCGTTATTTTAATGCGCTTTCAGTACGGCCATACCTCTTCTAGAATGAGCCAGAATGCACCAAATCACATGTACGTGATAAAAAAATTCCCGGGGGGTGGATGCAACCGGACCCCCCCCCCCCCTATAGCTACCTCCCGGGGAGCATGCCCCAGACCCCCCTAGCAACCTCCCGGAGAGCATGCCCCCAGACCCCCCTAGCTACCTCCCGGGGAGCATTACAATGCTAACAGACATTACTATTTAGTATCTGTATTTATTTATTGATGTGCAATGATCATACTTTATAATTTGTCGAAAATATTATTTATTCAGGTGACGCATATAATTAGTATAAACAGTTACACAATATCATGCATCATTTGCATATGAAAATAGCCTGATACCACCGCGATTCACTATCAGTAAACTAAATATTACTAAATGATTATATCTGTATAGCGGACACTCATAATTTTTAGAACTGGTGGAATAGTGACACAATTATAGACTTATTTAATAAGAACAGTTGAACACTGAGTGGGCATGTACCTTTAACATTATTGTGTACTATTATATTCCTAGGGAATGTAAATACGACACACATACAATGACATATATGTTAAATATAGCGCTGGGATCCCAATAACTGTATGTTAAGTTCTTGTCTGTCGTTATTATCATAGATTAGCATATTAAATTTGGTAATTCAATATTCGTGTTGTGTCAAATATTTTAGGACTTGACTTACCTGTTGTGCTACCATACATCTACCTTTCATGTGCTACCTTTCTATATACATGTGCTACCTTTCTATATACATGTGCTACCATACAACTACCTTTCATGTGCTACCTTTCTATATACATGTGCTACCTTTCAACACTACATACTTTTATAGTGGTATTAGCAAACATTGTAGATCCAGATGAACCAGCTAATGACGAGCCGTCTCATCAGGATCTGCACTTTTGCAAGTAATTTTCATATTTTTCAGGATAAAACACCCCCTTCTTATAAATAGACTAGTCCGAAAATCATTTTGTGACAATTGGATTGTTTGCAAAATTAACATATCAAAGTCCATTCCAGTTACTTAGGGGTGAAAGGGTTAATAACCCACCTGCAATTACTTCTCTTATCACATCGTCGTATATTTGGCTGATTCAGAATATATTAATTCATCGACTGTTTTCCATAAAAAGTTCCCCAGTGAAGGCTCAAACAATCACCATTGAATAGCTGTACAAATAAAGCACAACTGGAGCATGGCTATGTGTGCATGGGGGGACAATGGTTCCATAACTACATGTATGTACAGGCAATAGTGAATGGTAGTGCTGCATCAAATGTGGCTGTGATTGGAGAAATGTGACATAACTATGTACAGGCAATAGTGAATGGTAGTGCTGCATCAAATGTGGCTGTGACTGGAGAAATGTGGCTTATGGGATTCGTGACCAATGTAGCTCCATATCAAATAGCTCGCCCCTGTAGCCTGATAAAGGATCTATATTGCTTGTTAGAAGCATGACAGGCGTTTCATTGATGGAATGACGAACAGTGCAGATCCTGATCAGACTGTGCGGATGCACAGGCTGATCTGGATCTACACTGGTCGCAAAATCCATAAGCCCCATTTCTTCCGTCACAGCCACATACACGTATACTGCTGACAATGATTCTGAAAATCATCTGTATTTCAGAGTTCTTGCGGAATTAAATTCTTGAAACTTTATATGCTTATTTGTCATCATCCATATTTTCACACAACACCTGTGCTCAAGGTCAAATGACATAGAAATTTGCTTGATTTTTTTTTATTTTGCTTTAAGGTTTTTGTGGGCATAGTCATCCATCAGTGTTAATGAATTCTTATTAGGGCCCCGCCGAGATTCGGTAGTACCCTATAGGTTTCGCCCTGTCCGTCTTTTTTTTCTAATGTTTTTGTAAGAGTTTTTCAAATCACCTATAGGGGCCCTAAGTGCATCGACAGACCACATTTTCTAGTTTTGAAATGTTTTTGGTGCATTACGAACGTATTTGTCTATTAATAATGTTTACATGAAATATATTTAAAAACTGCGGTTTGCAAAATGTTCTAGAATATTATACCGTACATGGTTAAGTGCACTTCTAGCATTGTTTACTTTATAATATCCGTACAATTCACATCAGATATTATGCAGCGGCATAAATGTCCTTTGTTTGATTAATGATGTTGATATAAGACAACAATGGCAGGCAAAAATCTTCGACAAGGCATTATAAATGACAGACGATAATAAGCTGTTGGAGGTCAATCGATGAGTCCAAAAATAGGTAAACCAGGTGTATTTATCGTATCATAGCCTCATTGTCGTGTATACATGGAGTGCACGTGCTTGCATGTAACTATAATAGTGTGTCTTAGTGCTCGAAAATAGACATGCTGTGTGGCTCAGTGGTATCGAAGTTGGAGAATATCCACTATTTTGCAGAATTGGTGTTCATTCTGTCTGGTCGAGAGTTCGAATCTCACAAAATCTTACTTTTGTCGATATTATTGAATTATTTTTATGACTGGTTGCTGGAGAGCGAAATATGTGAAACGGCGAGGGTGATCATTATTGCTGTATATCTATGTGACATAATCGGCGAGAACATACTCCCATATTCTTCATGTACTACTGCATGCATGTCAAATGATAGACACAAATGAAATGTGCATTTAGTTATTAGTTTTCTTCAAAGTGAGACTAACTTTCTACATGTACATGATGTAAACTGTAAACTATCACATGCTTATTTAACGTAATTTGTAAGATAAACACATAGAAAAATTAAATATATTACAATATAAGCAAATAAAAATATATCACATGGTATGAAACATTAAGATTCAAACTCACTACCTAGGGCATTGATATCCGTCACTCTAACCCCTCGACTACATAAGACTTGATGACAAATCTCAAAATCAATATTGAAAAGGAATACTGGCACGGGTATATTTACCTGTCTCACCTATTCTGTGTTTTGTTTATTACTGGTTTGTTTGTAAACAAGTAGCAAGTTATCGTCTGCGGACTATACCAACATTAGCATTACTGCTGAATTACACCAGCTGGCTCATCGTATCCGATCAATTAACCCTTTCACCCCTAAGTCACTGGAATGGATTTTGCAGCCAATCCAACCATCACAACATAATTTTGAGACTAGTCCATTTATGATGGGCCACTAATTCGTTTACAGAAGTGCAGATCCTGATGAGACGGCTCGTCACGAACAATACATTATACTGTGTCATGAATCGCTAACATGTCTGATTTACAGTGGAACATCACTAAACTTTGTACGACTAAAATGTTTGTAAGTGCAAAGTTATGATAGTCTGTAAATTTCACATTAAGGAATTAGGTCATAGAAAGATTCACTTCACTTCAATCATAATTGCTTCATAAGAGTGCTGTGATATATGAAATTAAGATATGTGAATATTGTCTTGTTACTGTATACTATATGGTACATTAAGTTGCCATCTCCGCCATCTTTGTTTGTACAAGAAATCGTACAGTTTCACCACTTCGACCGTTTGACACATACAGCAAATAATATGACAGTAAAAGTAACAAGAGTTGTCAGAGGACAACGAAGCGCGCCCGGTGGCAAATCTGAGGAACAGGTCATATCGTTATAGAACCCGGGACCTCCTCTTTGCCGTAACATCGGTCTTACCGACTGAGCTAACCGGGCACGAATACACACCTTCACCCTATAGCGAGTTACGTACCGCGATATACTCCCCCGCCAAATTTAAAATAGTCCCCGAATTGAATTTGTCTCTGAATTCCATATTTTCGGTACATTTTGGGCAGTATTTTATGGTCATGGATTAAATGAATACACTGCATGGGCAAAAATCTTTACTTTCGATGATTGAAAGTTTCCTCTTAAAGTTGCATACGGCAATGCTGTATGCAAAACTGGGGACCGCCACCATTTTGTCTCGCCTGCTTTAGCAGCAGCGGGACATAGGCATAGCTTTTCCGTCGGCGGCATCAACATTTCACGTTAAGTTTTTGCATTTATCTCAGTTTCCAGAAAACAAGTCCTACGACCTCCATACTTGGTATACATCAACACTGTGATGTAACCATCTCACACAGAGGAAGCCCATGTGACCTTGGCCTAGTTTTCACGGTTCATTTACTTACTTTTCACATGCATTCAACGTTAAGTTTTTGCGTTTGTCTATTTTTCTAAAACTTAACGCTCAGGTTAATTCATTGTAACTTCTGTTTCAGTCAATGGAATGTTTTAATATTCCATACACGCATTTGAAACAACATCCCGTATCATTCTACAGAAAGCCCATGGTGCCCGCTAACCCCAAAGGTCAAGGTCACGGGCTTAGAAAATTCCGGGTTTGGAAAACTTAATGCTTGGTTTAATTTATTACAGCTTCTGTTTGCCTTGATGGAATGCTTTAATACTTCTTAGGTGTAAACAATAGCAACATCCAGCATGATTCTCTGGTTTAATATAGTAAACATTTGACGCTTTCTTACATACTAGTAGGTTAAAATTAACAATTTAAATCCACACAATGTACCTTTAAAGTCCAGAAAGTGTGAAAAGAATGAAATTTTCGAAATCCAGATCGGTTTCCTGTAGCAGTTTTAATTATACTTGTTTACATACTCCTTTATGTTGTTTGTTAACATGCTTTTCAAATAGTCAAGGTCGTGAACAAAATAACACAGAAGTATAGTGTGTCTTATTTTGATGTTAATTTCAACTGAAAATAGTTTCTTTCATTAATATTCGATCAGATGTGTTGCTATCCGGATCCAGATCCTGTAATGCTAGACGATACTATTCATACAAAAACGGAATTGGGAATGTGTATTCATTTTGTCTCGCCCACCAGGTGCCCTGAGACAAGAATATCTGTATAGTCACGCGGGGTGATGAACGGTGATGGCATTAAACATTAATTTTGTAACAATAATTTTTAAACGATCCACTGAACTGGCATTAGCGCCCAATTTGTGGGTGAAAACTTAGTTTTAACCTATTTGTTGGCATGGTGAATATATCTATGTATTACCTAATACCTACGAAAGTTCAACAAAATTGTGTAGACACAGGTGAGCCAACTCATAAAAAACCGTGTCATCAGAATCTGCTCTGTTTGTCAGTATTTTTAGATTTTATAATAAATACTCGTAATTGTTTTCTGTGTGTGTGGTGGGGGTGGGGGAGGGTTGTGGGGGGGGGGGGGGTGCATGAACCGTGCCTCCTCGTTTTTGGCTTCCTGGTTACGGCCCTGACATTTGGGATCGTACAGCATACATTATAGTTATACTGTTGAAGAAAATGTCGTTAAAAATCAATACTCATCGACATTTGTCCCATTTAATTACCGAAAACATATACTAGGCCAAAACACTCATGTGAGCCGATCTGGATCCACACTGTTTGACGCTCCATAAATAAATCAAAGTACTGAAAGTACTGAAATATGTTATCTCCACAAAAACTGATAGCTTGCAGAACTAGAGACTGAAAGTTGCATATTTTCTCAAGCGTTGTCCAGAGGCAAATGCACTGTGATGGTGTAAACCCATTCCCATATCCACACGTTTTCTCTAGAATAAATTACTGTTTGAAACTCCGAGAAAAAAATGTACGAAACAGGTGGCTAACTGGTCAGTCACTGCAACCTAACTGTGAGAACTAAAGATAATAGCTGCTGTATTAATATGCACGAAATGTCTTGATTCGTATTTTCCAGAATTTACCTGATAGACTGAGCCCAAAAACTTGACCCTGGGCTTAGAAGGGGCGGCACGGACGTGGATTTGCCACAGCGCAGTAGAGGACCCTTGGAGCAATGTGTGTGTGAAATATGAAGCAAATCCAAGCAAGGAAACAGAAAATATAGGCCATTATTTACCCGAGCGACCGAGCGTTAAGGTTTCGAGATGCACAAAGTATGTGACCTTGACCCTGGGCTTAGAAGGGGCGGCACGGACGTGGATTTGCCACAGCGCAGTAGAGGACACTTGGAGCAATGTGTGTGTGAAATATGAAGCAAATCCAAGCAAGGAAACAGAAAATACAGGCCATTATAATTTTTGAAGACAGACGGACAGACAGACGGACACTACGACGCCGAGGGTATGCCATAAGCACGGCTTCCTTCGGAAGGCGCGCTAAAAATGGCACATTTATAGCGACCGCATCCACACATCAAGTTTCGTGTCCCTTAGTCAAATAATATGGGAGATTTGGAGCGAAAGAAAATTTTGGTCCAAAAGCGTGAAAAGTAGGTCGTGTAGGTCATGTTGACCTACTTTTTGTACGCAGCATACCTTTGGAGTATGATGCATTCACACATCAAGTTTCGTGTTCCTAGATCAAATAGTATGGGAGACAGTGAGCTGAAGGCAAGTTTTGACCAAATGCGGTCAAGCGTTACAAATAGGTCGCGGTGACCTACGGTACTTTCAGTATACAACGTTGAACTTTGATCAGAATCCGTTGAGAAATGACCCGGCGGGTCAGTTTTCAACGAGGGTCAAAATTTATTGTTACACCGGCTCGTGACGAGCCGTCTCGTCAGGATTTGCACTTTTTGCAACTAATTTTCATACTTTTTATAAAATAAAACACCCTCTTTTTATAAATGGACTAGTCTGAAAATAATTGCCTGATGATTTGTTTGGTTGGAAAATTAACATATCACAATCCGTTCCAGTTACTTAGGGGTGAAAGGGTTAATTCAACACTGAAGGGTGACAAATTAAGGATGACAAACACAAATGGGTGTACATTTACAATGTGTATCTAAATGCATGACAGTGTTATTTGCATATGATCAACAAAGTGTTAATATAAAATACAGCAGTATCGATTAAACAGTAATTCCACAACTTGTTTAAGATACGACTCTTTAAATATGGATTCGTTGTCAACCTTTTTTCTAACAATACAGCCCTCTATAGCAGTGTTTGAAACAGTGTAGATCCAGATGAGCTGGCTCAACAAAAAAAAAAAAACACCCATTTTATAAATGGACTAGTCTGAAAATAATTTTGTGATGATTGCATTGGTCGGGAAATTAAAATATCAAAATCCATTCCAGTATTTAGGGGTGAAACGGTTAATATTTATGTAAGCTGACCCAGATCGGGGTTTAGTCCCAGAACGGGAACCAATCCCAGAACGGGGACTGAAAAACGAGACATCAATCCCAGAACAGGGGCCAATCTGACAATTGCCGGAAACTGCAGGAAATGTGAATTAAACACCATATGACCGTCATGGAAACAAGCAAGGCATATGTTGTTTAATTAACATTAATAATAATGATATCACAATGGGTATTGTACGTTTAGTCTCGATGACGAACCCGACATCGTCAACAGTAGCCGCCATCTTTGAGCTGGATGCCTGTGGACAAAGAGTGACGAAACGTCATTAACTTTGACATAATTCCATATTCAGAACGTGCTGAGTTAGTCCTCGTTCTTGGAAAAAAAAGCACCCATTCTGGGATTTGTAAAAGTACATATACTCTGAAAGTTTTATCGACTTTTGACTTTATTTATGAGCAATATTGTCAATTTTGTAAATATAATGAAATTATGCAAGACAAAATTGCATGGCGTGTCTCATTTATCCACATATTAAACTTCACATCAACTGGTAAACAGGCAGGAATGTTAACCTTGACATGAAGTGTCTCATATATCCACATAAATTCACATCCTCTGGTAAACAGGAAGGAACATTAACCTTGACATGAAATGCTACCTACCGGTGTGCATGAAATTTAACGTGGGTGTGGAATTTTACCATAGGACACTAACCATTTCAACACCACAGGCCTGTATAATGGTATTGGCAAAAAGTGTAGATCCAGATGAGCCGGCTCGTGCCGAGCCGTCTCATCAGGATCTACACTTTTTGCAAGTAATATTCATATTTTTGATAATGAAAACACCCGCTTATCCTAATGGACTAGTCTGAAAATTATTTTATGATGATTGGATTGGTCGGAGAATTAACATATCAGAATCCATTCTAGTTACTTAGGGGTGAAAGGGTTAATTGAAAAATGACCCCAGAGTGAATATGTTGAATCTGTTGGATGCAACATTTCACTATGCCGTCCGAGTAGAGAATTATACATCATGGGAAAAAGGTCTAAATATGAAATCAGTGTAGAGAGAGAGGCACAGGGAGTTGAAAGGTTAATCGATAATAATGTTTGTGTAGAATGGATATTTGCATGAAATTGTGACAATAGAAGACAATACGTAACTACAAATGCAATAAGCGTGGTTTTGTCAGATCACAACCCACTGATGTATCACCTATTCAATTACCTGAATCATCTGTATTTTAATTAGGACATGAACAACAATTTGAGGCACAAAACACAGCAGAATATAGATTTACTATGTATAGATAGCATTGCTTGCTTTTTTTACACTACAGTTTCAAATGTCATTATACCATGTTCTTACTTTCGAACTTGATTAGAGGCCTATAACAAATAGAACAAGAAAGGAATCCACATATTACAGTTGAAAACCACAGTGTGTAAAACTGTTTGCTTTGTTTGATTATTGGTGTTTAACGACCTATCAACAGCTAAGATCATGTAAGGGGGGGGGGGGGGGGGTGGGGGGATCCCAAAATCAGAACGGGATATTATTTACATAAAGAAAAAAATATATTCAGCCCTGAAATTAGAATAAACTGACCTGATGCCAGGTCAATACCCCTTCCCATAACATAGGATTAAGAACAAGAGGCCCTATATCGCTCACCTGTGCAATGTCACAAAAATGTCACAACCCACCGGTTTATTATCTATTCAATTACCTGAATCAGCTGTATTTTGATTAGGACATGAACAACAATTTGAGGCACAAAACACAGTCCAGAATATAGATTTTCTATGTATAGATAGCATTGATTGCTTTTTTACACTACAATATCAAATGTCATTATACCACATTCTTACTTTCGAACTGGATTAGGTGTAGTGTCAGGTGTGGTGGTGAGACACGATCGCCCGGTTAGCTCAGTTAGCGCCGTGCTAGTGTTGGTCGTGGGTTCAAACCGCACACCAGGCGACACTTTTTCCCCTGAGAAATGCTTCAGAGTGCTATAATAAATAGAAACAGAAAGGAAGCTACATATTACAGTTGAAAACCACAGTTTGTTTGTTTTGTTTGATTATTGGTGTTTAACGGCCTATCAACAGCTAATATCAAATGGGGTCCAATCCCGTTTTAACTTGCTGCATTTGGTGGGGGGGGGGGTGGGGGGGACCCCAAAATCAGAACGGAAAATTCACATCGAGAAAAAAATATATTCAGCCCTGAAATTAGAATAACCTGACCTGATGCCAGGTCAATCAGGGTTGGCCGGGAAATACCGGGGGCGGGAATTCCCGGCGGGAAATACCGGTATTTCCCATCCCGGGAAATACTCCCCAAAGTGGGAAATACCGGGAAATATGAATTTTGATGTTATTATTGATAATTAAAGTTATTATTTAAATTAAGTTTTAAGCTCAGTAATTGTTAATTAAACAGTCAACAACTTAATAATTAGATATAGGGGTTAATTACAATGTATAGATCTGTTTCATTCCCAACTAGGGGTATTCATCAGTTGGAATATTTGGCAACCATGACATTTATATTTTGGTTGTATTATTTTTTTGTAAATTACTTCTTCATTTTTTAGGAAGCATCTGAGCGTCTGCTAGATACAATTCACAAGGATAACATCATCATGATCAGACTATGTTTTGACAACAGGCTGTCAATTGTCAACCTTCTCCCACACTAATATTCGGTATCGAGAAATGAGAATAAATGATCTTAGTATGCATGATGTGCATACACATAGTCTCTTACAAGTCTTATATGACTGACAATGTACTGTTGTTTTATGCTTTGCATTTGTATTACGGTACTTATTTGCATTATTATTACGACATTTATTTAACGTGAAGACTATGGGCCACGATGGTACGTATGAGATACGGCACCTAAAATCGTTAAAATTAGCCAAAAGCCTACTAATGTCTACTTATTTGCATGTACATTGATGAGACTTTAATAAACCATCAGACTATGACAACAGGCTGTTAATTGTCAGCCTTCTCTCATACATTTAGTGTCATACTGTATAATAAGAACCCAGGTGATCTGTATATGGTCATGTCAAGTTGTAAAACAATTACACTTACACTGTACATGGATTATCCCTGTTATCAACAGGGCTTTTCTCAAAATTCCAAAAGCAGCTTTTATTAGTGGCAGGTTACTATAGTAATGAGGGGTGTTCTCATATACAATAAAATAGACAGTTGGCAAATACTACATAGACTTGTATATATACAGGGAAGAAAATTGTCTAGAAAATAATGATGTTTTTTTTCTCTAAATAAACTTATTATTTCTTTTTTTATTGCAGAATGTTTTACCTGTAGGCTTATCAGTCTACACAGATATAAACCATAGTAGATATAGAGGAATATAGAGACTCATCTTGACATTTTGGAATTAAAAAGACCACCAAGATTCATATTTCCCGGTATTTCCCAGTATATCCCGGTATTTCCCAGTATTTCCCGGTATTTCCCGCCGTCCTGGGAAATACTCTTATTTCCCGGGAAATTGCCAACCCTGAGGTCAATACCACACCAAGTCACTTGGCCCCTTCCCATAACATAGGATTACGAATAATCGTAATACTCACATAAGGGGTATAACCAGATTCAACTGTCACATACAAAATGCCGAAGACGTGTGAGGGCCAAACCATGTCTCCAGTCGGAATTCCGGTAAGGATGAACCCCGATCATTAAATTACCCATCGCATGCTCCCACCTACCACACACTGAAAACCACAGACAAAACACTTTAAAGGTATATGCCCACTCAATAGGCACAAAATGTTCTTTATATCAAAGACATCATCAGACATCATCTGCGACATTTTTTGGTAAAATTATTATTATAATAAACATTCATTCACTATTACCCCACATATTGATTGGCATTAGTAAACATTTTATATTAGATGTAAATTTCCACACTGATACCAGGGGCGACAACTGTGTTTGCTTAAAAATATATTACTATTTATTCTCTGTATTTTTATGTTTTGATGTGCAATGATCATACACTATCATTTGTACAACTGGTGGAATAGTGACACAATCGTACACTTATTTAATTCCTATAACGAACACTTTGTGCCTACTGTCGTACTGAGTGGGTATGTACCTTTAACATGTTTAAATACAAAATATCAAGGTCGACACTACACCAACATACACATAAACCACAGGGCTACTAAAATAATTCCATTGTATTCAATCTGTATAGATGTTATACTACATGAATTCAAGTGGGTGGGGGATATTCAACATTGCCTGTGACATAAACTGGGTCGGGTTGTCCGCATTTTAACATTTTTGGGTATATTTCACAATAGGTGTAATTGACTTGGGTCATGGTATGTTGACTATATTGAAGCGACCAAGCCAGAGAAGCATCAATATACACGGCTGTGTATTGCGTACAAAAAAAAGTATTCATTGCTCCGAATAATTTTATCACTCATTTTGGACAACAAAACACGTCTGTCATTTTCTGCACACAACTTACCACGATCTCCAATGCATGCCTGGATGTTCACAATTGTCAATAGTTTATGATCGTCACCTTCATACACCAGGGAACTTGTTTAGTTAGTTACAAGTCACAATAGTGTGTTGACATTTCCTGTGTGTGTTGAACACGGCCGCCATTTTATACTGCGTAAACCTGTTTAAGCTCGGTTATTTCGGTTCATGCCCGTAGCCAGGGTGTGTGCGGTGCGGCGTCCGCACCCAACTTTTTCGGACAAGCCAAGATTGTTTTTGCTCATGAACACACAATCACGTTATCTGGAGCGCATTGGTAGTGCATTGACAGGCCCGACCGTAGCCAGGGAGTCGGGGGGGGGGGGTGGGGTCGGAGCGGTCGGACGACCCCCCCCCGTCCCCGCCCAGCCTCGAGGTCCACTTTTTTAGCCTCGAGGTCCACTTTTTTTAGACCCACCTAGATACCTCAGGCCTCTTGGGCCTTCGAAACGCCCCCCCCCCCTTCAAACAGGTCTGGCTACGGGCCTGATTGAGGCGACTTCACCAATATAGTCACGTGCATCTATGACCAGTAGTCGTCTTTCTTCGCTTGCGCTCGTATGTATACATTCATTATGGCTTCAAACACGATGTGCGGGAAATAATATCCCGATTTGTACGCCTACATCCTCGAAGGATGGAATTGGAATCACTCTTGTACTAGTCCAAATATTTAGACTCCGTGTTGAATATTGTGTTTGAATGGGAAATACATTATACGTAACTGCCATATAAATACATGCAGCAGTTTATTATATACCTATCAAAGATATGTGGTGAATTCATGGTGTATTCTTGAGCCAGATACAACACGGCAGATTGAAATTCCGTATTCCACTCAGTGGCTTTCTGAATCCATATTCCATTCTGATTTGCCAGAACTACTTGTCATCAGGAAAGTTCGGGATATCATAATGATGATGTCCTTCAAATTAGAATAACCCCGTAAAAGCTAGTCATTTTCACTTAAAATGCATGTTGTCAACGGACAATACACTCGATGTAGGATATTAGTCGGGATATGTTTAGAAAATAGGACAGAAAATGATAGCTGAAATTTGACGTCGTTTCTTGTCGCGTGTCACTAGCGCGACGTCTCATTGCTAGGCGATAAATCAAATGACTGCCGTCAAAGCACTGCGCAGAAAATAATTACAACTTTGTAATCCAATTATACGAGTTTTCAATGCAATATATGTGTTTTATACGGAAGCACAGAGGTGACATGCAAACTTTTGTTTTCTAGGCATGAGTTTTTTTTTTATCTTGTGGGAACAAGATATTATTTTGAGGGAACAACATAATATCTTGTTCGCACAGGATAATATTTTGAGGGAACAGGATAATATCTTGTGGGAACAAGATATTATTTTGAGGGAACAACATAATATCTTGTTCGCACAGGATAATATTTTGAGGGAACAGGATAATATCTTGTTCGAACAAGATATTATTTTGAGGGAACAACATAATATCATGTTCGCACAACTTAATATTTTGTTCCCACAGAATAATATTTTGAGTGAACAGGATATTAACTTGTTCACACAGGATAATATTTTGAGGGAACAGGATAATATCTTGTTCGCACAACTTAATATTTTGTTCCCACAGAATAATATTTTGAGGGAACAGGATAAAACCAACGCCGGGATCACACACAGCAACAACAACAACAACAACAAAACACGTTATTCATTCTTGTCTGCTTGTTCTTCCGTAGTTTTGTGCTTTAAATCGATACTTTAAAACTTGTTCCCTCAAAATATTATCCTGTGCGAACAAGATATTATGTTGTTCCCTCAAAATAATATCTTGTTCGAACAAGTTAATATCCTGTTCCCTCAAAATATTATTCTGTGGGAACAAAATATTAAGTTGTGCGAACAAGATATTATGTTGTTCCCTCAAAATAATATCTTGTTCCCACAAGAAAAAAAACAACTCATGCCTAGAAAAAAAAAGTTTGCATGTCACCTTTGTGCTTCCGTAGTTTTAAATGTTTGACTGGCATATAATAAACGCAATATTAGTACAGTAACTTGATCCTTGGACCGGAAAGCTCTCGTTGGTCTTGCCTCTTGGGCAGATCAGTTGATCAACTCGACTGCGTCTCGTTGATCCAGCTGATCTGCCTGATACCAACTCGAGCTTTCACCGGCGCCCAAGGATCAAGTTACTTTAATAATATTATATATGCATAGTGACGTCAGTGTGAATAACAAAATGTAACAAATGTAACTATTTGGTGACTGACAGCGTGTATGTAAACTTACCGTGGAGATACGTGTATACGGAAGGTTTCTGATAGGCTGCTTCACAATGTGATTATAACACCCTTCTTGTGAGAAATTCGATAAAAGTCAAATTTCCTACACAAAATAGCATATAATTCCTACTCCTAAATAAAGTCGTAAATGTCACAGAATGCAGGATTTAGCGTCTAAATTTCGTCGCGAATGGGGTGGGGGGTAAAAGCCCCCTCCCGGACCCACCCTCCGTCGCCACTTGGTCGCTCGTATTCTCCGCTCCGCAGCTCATTACGCACCCAACAATTTTTGAAGGCTGGCGACGGGCCTGCAGTTGTCGACTGTTTATCCCGTCAACGCAGTGCCTATGTGTCGTGAAACACGGTGCCGTAAACATATTTGATATCCTGTCAATACGACCTAATCACAATTCATACACGGTTACAAAGAAATGTCCAAACCACAGTGTTGACCAGTGCCTGATTGATCAGACTACTGAAAATTGGACTGTTCAAAGTTTACGTGCGGGTTAAATTTCGCAAATAAAAACGTTATCGCTGGACTGGAAAATAAAATTGTTAAAATTTAGTTCATGCCAATTTCTGGATGCCAAAGCGATTACCATTACGACCCTCAATTTCCAATTGTTCGCTCTCTTCCCCATTCCGTGCGTCATTCAGACATGACCAGGCGCGTAGCTGCATTAAGGCACTGCAGGCCCGGGCCTGCAGAATTTTCGAGAAAATGGAAAAAATAATGTGCCAGAGTGCATCATTTACCTTCTAGTTTCTTTTTTTTTTCTGTTGGGGGGGGGGGGGCATGCCCCCAGACCCCCCTAGCATACTCGCACCAACGGTGCTCCAAGTCGTCAACCGGGCCTGCAGATTCAAATTGGCTAGCTACGCCCCTGATGACTGACGTCAGAATTATAAGTACGTCAGTAAGTCTACTACGTCATTTAAAATAAAAATGGCTGCTCCCAGTGATTCCAGTCAGGTAAGGAAATAAACAAATAAAATAGTTGTTTGTCGTGCTGATTATTATTCTGGACAGCTCGCAATCGTTGCGGAACCTGCTCCGAATGAAAACGGATGGGTCTGGTGTATTTTGACAGTATATTTCGTTGACAAGAAGCTGACGGTGACAAATATAATGTATCAACAGAACATTCATCTGTTAAACCCGCCTGAAGTACCCATAGTGTAATGGTTAATTATGGACGTATTGATTCAGCTGGTCTACATGGTCTAAATACGATTAATTTGCAAAGCCGCCATCTTGTTTTTGTTTTGTTTCCATCATTCATTAACAATGAAATGAATAGGAACAAAATCGTTAATTGTAACATGATAAGATTATTCTGTAAACATGTCGATGAGTAAAGTACCTAAAGGCTAAAACAAGTATTGATCAATTTACCGTCATGGCTGTAATATTACAACCATAATCATGATAATGTATCGAACTATGTTGTGAGCGCAAAGGAGTGGTTGATGCAATTCGGTTCTAACTTATCTCGCGTTTGAAGCCAATTAACTAAATTAAGTTGATTTAAATGTTGTTTGACAATGTTGACGGGATAAATAGAATAGTAGGTTAATGCCGTGAATGGGAAAAAATATCTGGTGCGGCACGGAAACGGGATGGGCGAGGTACCCCATCCCGTTTCCTAAGCCTTGCCAGATATTTTTCCCATTCACGGCACTAACCTACTATTCTCTATGTCCCGAGAGACGCAACTCGAGACGCACTCGCGTCTCATAACTACCAAGGCCCAAATATCACCCCCGGGACCCCCTTAACCATTATATACCCACCGACGATGTTACCAATGGTCCGTTAGTCGTTAGATGTGATGATTTGAACGTGATTCTGGTATTATTGATGATTAATATCGGCTGGAACCATGATAATGCCAATATCTCATTACCCCACCCACTTTTCCCCCATTGCGATACGATTCCCGACTCAAGCTTCGTGACCCCCTGCTGTGTGACTCCCATCCCATCCCTGTTAGGTGATCGCCACTCCATTGTCATGCGTCTTAGCTGTTGTGTGCCCCCTATTCAGCTAGTGTCATAATTACCACCCCAGCTTCGTGACCCCCGGCTGTGTGACTCCCCACCCCTGCTCCGTGCCCACATGCTGCGAGGATTTCCCACCCCAGCTTCCTGACCCTTGGCTGTGTGACTCCCCATCCCTGCTCCGTGTACACCTGCTGTGTAATTCCCCACCCCAGCTGTGTGACTCCCCTCCGCAGCGTCGTGACCCCTTCCTGACCCCTGCTTCGTGACCCACCCCCACCTGCTGTGTAACTCCACACCCTAGCTTCGTGATGCCCGCTGTGTGACTTCCGCACCCAACATTAGTCCTCACCCCAGCTTCCTGACCCCCACTGTGTGACTCGCCACCGCAGCGTCGTGCCCCCTTCATGACCCCTGCTTCGTGCCCCACCCCCTCCTGCTGTGTAACTCCACACCATAGCTTCGTGATCCAGGCTGTGTGACTTCCCCACCCAACATTAGTCCCTACCCCAGCTTCCTGACCCCCAGCTGTGTGACTCGCCACCGCAGCGTCGTGCCCCCTTCCTGACCCCTGCTTGTGCCGTCCACACCCCCCCCCCCTCTCTGCTGTGTAACTCCACACCATAGCTTCGTGATCCAGGCTGTGTGACTTCCCCCACCCAACATTAGTCCCTACCCCAGCTTCCTGACCCCAGCTGTGTCACTCCCACTCTAGCGCGGTTCCCCCTTCCATCCTTGCTATGTGATCCCCACACCATCATCATGGGTCATGGCTGCTGTGTGGCCCCCACACAGCTAGTGTCGTGATCCCACCCCAGCTTCGTGACCCCCTGCTATGTGACTCCCCACCACAGCTTCGTGACCCCATGCTGTGACTCCCCCATACCCACCCCATCGTGACCCCCTATACCCATCCTAGCTTTAGGCCCACCACCCACCCTGCTGATCCCCATTCAGCTAGCGTAATGATCTACCCCCAGTTTCGTGACCCACGGCTGTGTGACTCCCCCACCCAGTTTATTCCCACCTCAGCTTCGTGATTCCCGCTGGGTGACTTCCCCACCCAACATTAGTCCCAACCCCAGCTTCGTGATTCCCGCTGTGTGACTCCCCCACACAGTATTATCTCCCCACCCAAGCTTCGTGATTCCCGCTGTGTGATTCCCCCACCCAGCATTAGTCCCAATCCCAGCTTCGTGATTCCCGCTGTGTGACTCCCCACCCAGTATTATCTCCTCACACAAGCTTCGTGCTTCCCGCTGTGTGACTCCCCCATCCAGCATTATTCCCAACCCCAGCTTCGTGATTCCCGCTGTGTGACTCCCACACACAGTATTATCTCCCCACCCAAGCTTCGTGATTCCCGCTGTGTGATTCCCCCACCCAGCATTAGTCCCAATCCCAGCTTCGTGATTCCCGCTGTGTGACTGCCCACCCAGTATTATCTCCTCACACAAGCTTCTTGCTGCCCGCTGTGTGACTCCCCCACTCAGTAACATAATGTATGATAGCCCCGCAAATCCCGTCTGGGTCCGAGCGTGTCCGATTTAGAAATAGTTGCTTGTGTCTAGTTGTTCCGATAGTCGCCTATTTTAGTGTCACCCTCATACAGTTGTACGTGTTATATAATATGGTGTTTTATGTCTAATCAAAATATGAGGTATTAATACTGAATTCGTTACTGTCGTTCTTTCATTTCCAAGTAGCTAGTTATTCCCGTTTCCATATCCCGATTCACAAGGGCCCGCTACCAATCCCCTGTGTGGACAGGAAACTATGGTTTACCCCGGATTCTGGAAAACAGACGCACCGAAGGGTCGTTACAATATGTTCAGCATAATTCACCTACTCCTGATTTATATAAACCACACACGGTAAATTCCAAGTTTTATTTGAAATATATGTATGTTAAATATAACAAATCATAGTCGAAAACTAGAAAATGTGTTCATAGAACACGGATGCCCCACATACCGCTCTGATAATAAGCAAGGCAAAATTCCAAGTAAAAAAAGGAAGATAATCCATGACCCAGGGGTCGAAACAAAAATCGAAATAAGCTTTGCGCCTCTACTCATCAGAAGGAAGCTAGATACCATGTTTCATGTCTGTAGGTATTACAGTTTAAAAGTATTACGAGTTATAAGACAAAATTGCCTAATTCTAAGTCGAAAAGGAGGAGATAATCCATGACCCGGGGGTCAAATAAAAAATATTAATAGACTTTGCACATCTACTCACCATAAGAAAACTACATACCAAGTTTCAGGTCTGTAGATGTTAGGATTTTACACGCCAAAATTGGAAAATTCTAAGTCGAAAAGGGGGACATAATCCATGACCCGGGGGTCAAATAAAAAATCAAATAAACTTTGTACATCTACTCATCTGATGCCAGGTCCTCGCCACACCAGAATCACTTGCCCCCCTCCCAAAAGCAGTAGGATCAGTAATAATCTTACTACTTTTCTAATGGGAAATAACACAATTCAACTCCCATGTAACAAAAGAGCCCAAGATGAAAACGTACCTGAGGGCAAAACCAGGCAAATCGTGATTCCTATAAGGAGGAACCGCTAGCGTTAATTTACGCCGTCACGTTCACCCGACCAACCACCCACTGTAACAACATGTAATCTCACTCTACAACTTGCACTAATACACTACTGAGACACATATTTGTTGCTGCGACTCCAGAAATGGGTATTATGTGTTTTGCAACCAGTGTAGATCCAGATCAGCCTGTACATACGCACAATCTGATCAGGATCTGCATTGTTTGCCATTCCATCCGTGAAACACTTGCCATGCTTCTAACAAGCAATATAGATCATTATCACTCTACAGGAGTGGGCTATTTGATCAAGAGCTACACTGGTCACACATCCCATAAGTCTCATTTCTCCAGTCACATATGTGATGCACCATACTACAAATGGGGTTATTGAGTTATTAACCTGTGTAACTCCAGATCAGGTAACAAACTAAGTAGTCTAACATGGATCTTCTCTTTTTGTTATAGCAGCATCAACATTAGATTTGATGTAATGGTGTTTAACGGCCTGTCAACAGCCAATGTCATGTTATGGTTAACGGGGTCAAAACCCATATGATACCGATTGTGATGGGAGATAAATCCCAAAATCAGAACTGAATATTTACTTAGAAACATATTATATATAGTCAGCCCTGAAATTAGAAAAACCTGACCTGGTGCCAGGTCCATACCACACCAGTCACTTGACCTCTTGCCCTAAAAGGCCAAATCATGAGCAGCATCAAGAACAATACGTTAACTGTACAATACAGTATAGACCCTGATCACACTGAACATATGTGCAGTTGGATGTAGGGCGCTACACTGGTCGCAGCAAATAGTAACACATTATTTTTACTTGTACAGTTATAACTGAAATCCATATATAAAACGACTACTCAGAATTTGATAACCCGAGCGTTAAGGTTTCGAACGCACCAAGTCTGTGACCTTCACCCTGGGCTGTGGATTTGTCACAGGGCGGTAGATGACCATTGGATCAATGCGTATGTGAAATGAGAAGCAGATCCGAGCAAGGTAACACAAATTGTAAGCCATTTACCCGAGCGTTAAGGTTTCGAACGCACTCAGTCTGTAACCTTGACCCTGGGCTTAGCGGGGCGGGACGTATGTGAATTGTCACAGGGCGGCAGAGGACCATTAGCCATTTACCCGAGCGTTAAGGTTTCGGGACAGTGTACGTACGTACGTACATACGTACGTACGCCGGTAATACTAAATGCCCCCCTCAGAAATAACTCCAAGACGGACGGACGGACGGACAACGAACGGACGGGGACGGACGGACAAGGGTAACACTATATATGGGTAATCCTCCATTATCGTGGTCAGCTTCCAGAAGAATGAAAATATGAGTGAGGAAACGTAAAAGCAAAATAATCGATCGCGATGATTTCTGTAAAATGGTGCCAAACATGTAGAGTATTTTCTAAGTCTGTCACCTTGACCTTGGGGTTAGCGGGCACCATTTGGTTTCTGTATAATGATGCTGGCTGTTGTTACAAATGCATCAATGAAAAATTAAAGCATTCCATCAAGGGAAACAGAAATTACAATGAATTAAGCCGAGCGTTAAGTTTTCGAAACTGAGCATTTTCTGAGTATGTGACCTTGACCTTGAGGTTAGCGGGCACCACGGGCTTCATGTAGAATGATGCCGGCTGTTACAAATGCATCTATAAACTAATCCGTGACCTTGACCTTGGGGCTAGCGGGCACTACACGCTTTCTGTAGAATGATGCGGGATGATGTTACAAATGGATCTATGAAATATTAAAGCATTCCATGAAGGGAAACAGAAGATATAATGAATTAACTCCAGCGTTAAGTTTTTGAAACGGAGCGTTTTCTAAGTCCGCGGTGCCGCGGCGCCATTGGACCTCGGCGCTATAACCGGCTGGGGAAAGTCTTAAGCTGCCGTAGGATACCGTTGTCAAATTAAAGTATTTAATGCGTAAATTATGGGATATAATTGGTAATATGAACATCGACTTATTGTTGATTTCACCCGAATGCCATTATCACGGAGAAATACGTCCCAGTCTAGTACAGTAGATTAGTCTATAGCTAGCGCCTCTCTAAACCGGTAACGTCTCTGTTCATGATTGAAAATGACACATACGGTTCATGGAGTGCTTAATTACAGTGGAATCTCTCTAAACCGGATACCCTGGCCACCTCCACTGTATTGTCACTTCGATAACGGGCATGGTGTGTGTGATCTGTTGTTTCTCTCCTTTATATACAAATGCCAACACAATGTTAATCCTTAGAATGCTGAGCACGAACATTGTCGTCTGCTGTTGCTTTATAATTTGCCTTCTTTCTCAATACAAACATGGTTAGACAGCACTTCTGAATCATTTCCATTGGAAAGGATTGTTAAGTGCTGTCAAATCATGTTTTGATGAAAACTGGAAGAGAGAACATAAACAACAGACGACACAATTTAATTCAGCAGTGTGAGGGTTAAACCATGTATTTCTTCCGCCTTATATTGTATATTGTTACATGACTGCCGTTTTTAGACACTGCTCACAGGCGAAAAAAAATCCGTGACGTCACTTTTAACGTACATACCTAAATAAAACGTCATTTTTGTATTCCACGTAGCAGAAAAAGTAAAGCTGATTCAACGGAACAATAAACGCATTTATTGTTTTTTTTTGGTATAATGTGGTAATAATTCTATATGTTCAAATTATGAAATAATCCAGCGTATACGTCATTGACTTCAATTTTAATATTTTTTTGCCACGTACGTGCCTGTAATTGCTGATTATTAGTCATATTTGGTGAGAAATACATTCACATCATGTCGTCGCAGTAGTAAAATATGAAATGATGTATAAATGCCCATTTAACCACGGTGATGTGGTTCCCTGAAAACGACACACCTTTGGCGTCAAGGGTTAGAACATAATAAATGTTACTTTGGCGTTTTTAGCCAGGTATATGAAGTCGACAACAAAGCTGAATATATGCGTGTTTTATTATGATTGTACGACGCATTGCATACTTCTAGTTTCCAAGTATGCTGATTAAACAATTGGGCTATCTCGATTTCCAGTTTAACATTCCGAAAATGAGGCCCCAAAAGGATAAAAATCGTTTTTTTTGTTCACAAATTATTTAAATAGTCGCAAAATGTAGAAAATCTTTGCGTTTCTATATTGTAACAATGTTAATTTAAAGTTTAAGTAGTTTCGCGGACAATGTTGACTATTTCTACCTCAAAAGGAGCCTCATATGATTGATGACTTCACACTCCGTGTGTAAACAGGTAATTAATAACATGTGGGTATATGTGGCTGTGAATGGCGATATGGGGCTTATGGTATTTGTGAGCAGTGTAGCTCCTGATCAAATAGCACAGTCCCGTAGCCTGATAACGATCCATGTTCTTTGTTAGAAGCATAGCGGGTGTTTGATTGATGGAATGGTGGACAGTGCAGCTCTTGATCAGAATAAGCGGATACACAGGCTGATCTGGCCCTACACCGGTCGAAAAAAAACACCATAAGCCCCATTTCTCCAGCCACATACGAAGACAGACTGGTTGACCGTTTAAATATTCAACTCCTTTTCATATCTAGTTACTGTGTGTTACCTGGTCACGTTTACATGAACAATTTCACCTGTATAGACCCAGATGAGATGGTTCGTCTAATCCCAACTCTAAGACGATTTCATATCTAGTTACTGTCTGTGTGTTACCTGTCACGTTTACATGAACAATTTCACCTGTATAGACTCAGATGAGATGGTTCGTCTAGTCCCAACTCTAAGACGATTTCATATCTAGTTACTGTCTGTGTGTTACCTGGTAACGTTTACATGAACAATTTCGCCGTGTATAGACCCAGATGAGATGATTCGTCTAATCCCAACTCTAAGACGATTTCATATCTAGTTACTGTCTGTGTGTTACCTGGTCACGTTTACATGAACTATTTCGCCGTGTATAGACCCAGATGAGATGATTCGTCTAATCCCAACTCTAAGACGATTTCATATCTAGTTACTGTCTGTGTGTTACCTGGTCACGTTTACATGAACAATTTCACCTGTATAGACCCGGATGAGATGGTTCGTCTAGTCCCAACTCTGAGACGATTTCATATCTAGTTACTGTCTGTGTGTTACCTGGTCACGTTTGCATGAACAATTTCGCCGTGTATAGACCCAGATGAGATGATTCGTCTAATCCCAACTCTAAGACGATTTCATATCTAGTTACTGTCTGTGTGTTACCTGGTCACGTTTACATGAACAATTTCGCCGTGTATAGACCCAGATGAGATGATTCGTCTAATCCCAACTCTAAGACGATTTCATATCTAGTTACTGTCTGTGTGTTACCTGTCACGTTTACATGAACAATTTCACCTGTATAGACCCAGATGAGATGGTTCGTCTAGTCCCAACTCTGAGACGATTTCATATCTAGTTACTGTCTGTGTGTTACCTGGTCACGTTTACATGAACAATTTCACCTGCATATACCCAGATGAGATGGTTCGTCTAGTCCCAACTCTAAGACGATTTCATATCTAGTTACTGTCTGTGTGTTACCTGTCACGTTTACATGAACAATTTCACCTGTATAGACCCAGATGAGATGGTTCGTCTAGTCCCAACTCTAAGACGATTTCATATCTAGTTACTGTCTGTGTGTTACCTGTCACGTTTACATGAACAATTTCACCTGTATAGACCCAGATGAGATGGTTCGTCTAGTCCCAACTCTAAGACGATTTCATATCTAGTTACTGTCTGTGTGTTACCTGGTCACGTTTACATGAACAATTTCACCTGTATAGACCCAGATGAGATGGTTCGTCTAATCCCAACTCTTTTATATTTCAATCCACAGACAAACACGCGAATGTTTACAAACTATTTAGACCCCGATAAAACGATTCGTCTAATTCCAAACCGTGAGAGCGGAAGTCGGTGATACTGGACCTTATGCGCTTTCTAACAAAACACAGAATCATGCAATTACACCATACTATTATTATATGGTGAACGACGAGAATAAGAAGAATCACAAACCGTTTACATTAACATTTCCATTCCACTTGCAAACTGTGTAGACACAGAACAGAGGAAGGTGCCACGGGACCTTGGTGTTGTATGGACCTGGCAGGTGTGGCCCCAGGTCAGGTTATTCTAGTATGGACCTGGCAGGTGTGGCTCCAGGTCAGGTTATTCTAGTATGGACCTGGCAGGTGTGGCCCCAGGTCAGGTTATTCTAGTATGACCATGGGCCCCAGGCAGTGTGGCCCTGGACCCCAGGTCAGGTTTATTCTAGTATGGACCTGGCAGGTGTGGTCCCCCCAGGATCAGGTAATTATAGTATGGACCTGACAGGTTGGTGTGGCCCCAGGTCAGGTTATTGGTATTATGGGACTAACAGGTGTGGTCCCAAGGTCAGGTTTCCATTTTAATGACCAGGCAATGTGGCCCCAGGTCAGGTTATTTTAGTATGACCTGGCAGGTGGGGACCCAGGCAGAGGTCAGGTTATTCTATATGGACTGACAGGTGTGGCCCCATGTCAGGATATTGTAGTATGGACATAACAGGTGTGGCTCCAGGTCAGGTTATGCTATTATGGACCTGGCAGATGTGGCCCCAGGTCAGGTTATTGTAGTATGGACCTGGCAGGTGTGGCCCCAGGTCAAGTTATTCTAGTATGACCTGTCAGGTGTGGTCCCAGGTCAGGTCATTCTAGTATGGACCTGGCAGGTGTGGCTCCAGGTCATGTATTCTAGTATGGACCTGGCAGGTGTGGCCCCAGGTCAGGATATTGTAGTATGGACCTGGCAGGTGTGGCCCCAGGTCAGGATATTGTAGTATGGACCTGGCAGGTGTGGCCCCAGGTCAGGTTATGCTAGTATGGACCTGGCAGATGTGGCCCCAGGTCAGGTTATTGTAGTATGGACCTGGCAGGTGTGGCCTCAGGTCAAGTTATTCTAGTATGACCTGTCAGGTGTGGTCCCAGGTCAGGTTATTCTAGTATGGACCTGGCAGGTGTGGCCCCAGGTCAGGTTATTCTAGTATGGACCTGACAGGTGTGGACCCAGGTCATGTATTCTAGTATGGACCTGACAGGTGTGGCCCCAGGTTATTCTAATATGGACCTGACAGGTGACGCCCCATGTCAGGTTATTCTAGTATGACCTGGCAGGTGTGGCCCCAGATCAGGTTATTCTGGTATGGACCTGACTAGTATGTACCTGGCAGGTGTGTCCCCAGGTCAGGTTATTCTAGTATGGACCTGGCAGGTGTGGTCCCAGGTAAGGTTATTCTAGTATGGACCTGGCAGGTGTTGTCCCAGGTCAGGTTATTCAAATTGCAGGTGTCAATTGTGTGTCTCCAACTAGTCGCGAGCTGTCGCAGCCCAGTGAGATACTACCTTTAGTTAGTTACATGTTGTCTGTATATTAAGGGTACATGCCCACTCAGTAAGCACAAAAGGAATTAAATAAGTGTATAATTGTGTCACTATTCCGCCTATTCTAAAAATTACAAGTACCCGCAAAACACATATAATCATTTAGTCATATTTATTTTACTGATAGTGACGCGCGGTGTTATCAGGCTATTTTCATATGCAAATGAGGCATGATATTTTTTACTTATTTACAATAATGAAATGCGTCACATGAAAAAAAATATTTTCGACAGATTATAAAGTATGATCATTGCACATGCAAAAATAAGTACAGAGAATAAATAGTAAAGTTCGTTTACAGTTTAAGGAAACACGGTTATCGCCCCTGATATTAGTGTGAACATTTTCATCTGTTATAAAACGTATAATAACGCCAATCAATACGTGGTGTAATGGTGAATGAATGTTTATTTTGCCAGAAAGTGTCATACGTACAGAATATACAAAGTTGTCTGTCTCACTATATTATAACCTACTGCGTGGGCATATGTACCTTTAGGTTAGACACCACCAAATAGTTTTACTATATAATTTAACCGAATGCCATCCAATAAGGCCGGTCTCTTCTACTTTCACTATTCGTATGGATGCTGTGGGACCCACTTGTACATGACCTGCAACCAGTCTGTACTGGTTCTGCATGAACTAAACAATAGGTTCACTTACTCCTAAGAAAGAAAAATCCAACCTTGTCATATCCTCCAATATTGTGCACATTTGTTGGTCACGGAAACTCCGTTTACATCAAGTGACCAACAGGTTCAGTGTTTTCTTTTAAATGCTACAAATATGCTGAAAACTGGTGTTAAAGGCACCCCAAAATGTTCCTCAAGTGAAACTGCGTAGTAATGGGTCAAGATTTGCAAGAAAACGGTGTCTGTGACCTCAAAACACCCGCACTTTTTTTTTATACCGGACTACTTTTGCATACACCCTGGGCGATTTCGCACCATTTGGTGTCTTCTAACCTTTAAGTACAAATCCGGCGGGCCGTGAGGTGTTGTATACTTGGCAATTTGATACCATGACAAACATACTCGACACCGATAATTGCTGCAGATTGGTCGTACACAACCGCCTGCGTTAATTTTGCCAAGGTTTAAACGTTTCAAAACACATAGCTCAGGCTCAACCAGTGCTGCTTGATTTCAAGCACAATTCAAGTATTTTGAAATAAAAATCAATTCAAATATTGGTAAGAGTAGTGCAGGTGGTTGTGTAAGAGGACCACGAACTCTAAAGTTAAGTCACGTGACCGGTGTTATTGCAGTTATCAACCATTTCTACCTAAATATATAGCACGGGCTATTCTAGTAAGATCTTGAAAATTCAAGAAAAGAACTTGAAAATTCAAGTAAATATCTTGAATAAATGGAAATTAAAAAAAAAGTGAAGTGGCCCTAATGGGCTTCCGTATCAAGGTGACCCTGGTTGCCGATAGTCGTTCATTTAACGCAACATACCTCGGTATATGTCTGTAATATCGCGTTGAGTTAAATATGAATAATTCATGATTTATATCATGACAATCTCAGGTATCCAAACATAGTTGTGCCTGCTTTACATTCCAGCGGTCGGTAGTGCGTAGCCCGGTGTGCTTGTCAATTCGCCATGTACACGGCAGTGTATGTAACGTTATTTAAATTGAATACAGCACGAACAGATTATGATTATAACATATTTTCATCGTAGTCGCCATATGTTCGTGTCTGGGTCTGTCTTCGGAGGAAGGACTTGTACGTTCTTCTCTTGGAGTGTCCCGCTCTTGCACATTTCTATCGAATATTGCTAATTTTCATTTCGCATATCTGTAAAATATCGGGCGTTTGCTCAATATGTGTTTGTGGTGCTTCCGACGGAGAATGGTCTTGTGGTCTAATTTCCAACTTCTAGGTAAGAACAATACCGATACATTTGCTGGAATTTGTTCTAATGAATCCGTGCTAGCATTGGGATGCTGCATGTTGGCCGCCATTGTGGAGATAGCTCGTGGCCAGGTAGCAACAGTAACTATGTGGGTTGAGCTTAATTTTGGAAAGCTTGGCAACTCGACTCCATGAATTAGTTTGCGTTTGTGCTAGTGATTTTTCTGTATAGCCATCTGCGGACCGTACACCGCTGGTTGTGGATGGAGCTGTGTGTCGTTTTACAGGTTATACCACCTCTGTACTTGCGCAACGACTCATGATATAGAGAATACCAGGCGTGTGTCTTTTGATTTGAAGTTTATCAGGCAAGGCTAGGAAACGGGTAGGAATTCTCCGAGGAATTCCTACTGTTTCCGAGTCGAGTCTGATAAACTTGATATTAAAAGACAATAACCCGGTATTCTATTTATCAGGTAACGTTTTATACTCGAAAATTACCACAAATGACGTCGTTAACTATGGACAGAACGCGGACTTGTTTACGTTGCGTAATTACACTGACATCATTCTGTAACGTAACATGACGTCATCCGACCAGTGGAACGTCAGTTTTCACTTCGTTGCAATCATCCGGATGTTTGTATCAGGTCGTCAATGGCGTATTCGGTCAATACAGGGCATGTTGCCTGATAAAAATGCGTAATTACCCGGGGCGCCAAAGTGCAAAATGGGGGTGATATGTGATCGGCGGCCCATTTTTGGTTTGACAGTGTGGTTACCTTCTATGACACATAAACAACAAATTCAGCAGTATAACCCTCTTTCGCAATGGCCTGGAACTCAAATACAACATGGCCGCCCTATATTTTTTTAGTTTGTCCCAAGACGAATATTTGGATAATATTTGCTATCAGACGTTTACATGTGTTTATCATTCATTTATCACACAGACATGATGACTGGATGTTTCTATGACTGATCTGTATATACATTGATCGCAAGATATAGCATACATTGTATTGATATATATATGGGCCGCGCTCTGTGAAAACCGGCCTTAATGACAACATTTTCAATTTGCACTTTTTTACATTGGATGCGGACACCTTTCACAAACAATATGCTGAAAAGAAAATGCAAATATGTTTCATAGTTTTTGTTTTATCTCACTTTTTGTAGCACCATGTCAATCACGCAAGGAAAAAAAAGTAACGTCATGTTAAATCTATAATTAGCCGACATGTGACCTCATAATTTGCTACTATCGCCAACTATCACAGATTATGCATATGCATGTACCGTCAGAAAGATACATTGTAATTATTTGAGAATTTAGTTCAGAATCTAATTGACGTTATTTACGTAACAGTTAATTGTGACGTCACTTATTGATGTAGACATTACGTCACTCATCAAGGACCAAACACAAACAACTAAACAACATTCCTGTAGCCTATTTCACGAACGTCCGTTAGTCTGCTAAACTTTTTGACATGTTTGCATTACGAACGATTTTGTAAGCCACGTTCAAAACAACCGTGGGCACCGCCATCTTGGAATTCCGTCGTCTGCTATTTTGCTTAGTAGACTAACCGAAAGTTTAGCCGACTAACGAGGAGGCTAAGCAAAGTCGACTAACGTGTTCGTGAAATGCGTTTTTCCCGTTAGTCGACTAACGGCCTGAAGTTTAGCAGACTAACCGAGTTTAGTAGACTTACGGAGGTTCGTGAAATAGGCTACTGGTGTTTGAAATTAAAAAAATCTGTGACTAATTCTGTAGAAATGAATGGCCTGAATAAAATGTATGCCATACATTCATATAACCATATTTACAAGTGGTCAATTAAAATAATATTTAACAGTCATCAAACGGCAATCGTACGGCTGATGTAATGTGATATTTTTGAAAGTCGCTAAAAATTATTTGACATAAGAAGGTACATGCAAGTGGTTGCAGATTCAGATACAAATCAGTAGGCTACGTCCCTGGGGCCCGTTTCACTAAACTTCGTAATACTAAAATGTTCGTAAGTACAAATTTAAGATAGTCTGTAAATTCCACATTAACAACATTTTCCTGTAAACAATTATTTGATTTACATTTATTGAGCAGCCTATGCTCAATAGATGTAAATCAATTAATTGAAATTTCCAGACGATCCAAGATTTGCACTTACGAACATTTTAGTCGTACGAAGTTTTGTGAAACGGGCCCCCGGTGGCTACAATTATGTTCGCACTAAATATGCCTGTGACACAATACCAACACACGAAATACCAAATAATACATGTTTGGCCCAGTGTCAACATGATGCGATATGTTAGGAGCCGCGTAATTATTTTTCTGACAATTTCCCAATTTTATTTTATGTTGATTTTCGAAACATTCGACGGTGAACTAGTAAATCAAATGAATTAAGACCTAGGCCCAGTTCTATCCGTGGCAAATGTTATCCAGAATACGTGTCACAG
Organism: Conchocele bisecta; assembly: GCA_029237695.1. Classification (NCBI taxonomy): domain Eukaryota; kingdom Metazoa; phylum Mollusca; class Bivalvia; order Lucinida; family Thyasiridae; genus Conchocele; species Conchocele bisecta. The sequence continues at coordinate 144,844 of JAQRGA010000207.1, forward strand.
TTAATGAGTCAACTGTTTATATTTTCTTTAATAAAAGTAACGGTTGCGGGCACACTTTCACGTAGAGCGGAGCCGGGTCTGACCGGCCGTCGGCACTAACCGCCCCCATCAGTAAACACGTTTAAACCTAAGTTGATATCTTATATTGCGCATGTTCATTTCCCCGTGAGTTTTAAAGTTGCGACAAACAGTGCAGAAAGTATTGCCATTACGAATTAAATCGTTTTCCATAGAACGACATCTGTAAACCAAGACCCTTTCATAAAATCAAGATTTTTATACACAGTAGAAAAATATATTTATGCACACTGTGCCTGACACACACCACTCTGGAGGGGGGTGCCCTTCTCTACGTTTGTCATCTTTACGGTTTTAGTACCTTCGGGAACATATACTTATAGAGCTAATTATAATACTGCAGTTTCTAGGCACCCCTCACCTTTATCATCCTCGTGACGTCACAGGAAACTACAACTTTGGATACTGTTTCGAGATCCCCAGTCGAATTTGCATAAATTATTTGAGAAAACGGATTTGCAATTTTCTTCAAAGTTTTTCATTAAAACACGCTGTAATTTATTTGCTTACGTTTAACTTTGGTGACATATCGATCCTTGGGACTCATTTCACCTGCTGTCGAAGTGTAAGTAATGGATGCCCCCGATTATGCCGTGAATTCCTTGATTTTGGGACAATCCTTTATTCGAAGGTTGCGGGACTGGAGCGTACAAAATGGCCGCCTAAGGCTGGGTTTGGACCCCGTCCGGAACTCTGTACAGTGGCACGGTATGGGCGGGGGACGTGTCCACGGAGCTGCGCAGCCGGAGAAGAACGTGTGGAACGATCTGTCGTTTGTGCACGACTTAGAGGCGCATGTTGTGTATCTTGAACTTGGGAGTAATGATCTCTGTGATCGTCATGTTGAGCCGAACGTCCTGGCCAGCACCGTTCGTCGCTACGCAGAATATTGCCTTCGTGAGGGTGCTCAGGTGGTGATGGTGTGGGAGATCATGCCGCGGCGAAACCAGCCAACATACAATACCAGGGTGAACGACACCAACAGTATCCTGGCCGACCTCCTTCACAACCACGACAGGATCCACTTCTGGAGACATTCTGGACACAACTTTTCGACCAGGTTCCTGACAGAATTTGTTGCACCTGACGGTATTCACATGAACAACAACGAGGGAATGCGGGCATATTTCCGGTCCGTGCGGGGTGCGGTTATATTCGCCAAGAAGCGGCTACAACCATGAATATCTCGACTAGGCTGTTGGTTCCCCGACGTGATACAGATATCTATTAACTTTTTCCCTTATCTCCTTTATTTCACATGAAGCTGATGGTGGAGTAGATGTGTTCTACAGTAGAGAGCAGACCGTGGAGTGGACTTAGAATATTAAAATGTCTCCGGTTTCTGTCCCATCCCTTTGTTGACACATACATTAAGCAGGTATTTCTGGCGTATACTTTTATAAAATAATCCTGCCTAATGTTCTGCAAGTTAAATACAAGTGTCGACCTTAATTGCGCAGCATTGGGGTGAGCGGAGGCAGGTGTCATTTCTCATTATACATGCCTGTTTATTTGCTGTTCTTTCTCTTTTTCTTCTGTTTTACAGTTATCTCAGATCGTAACTTTTGTCATGTGTCTGGGATTGCACAGTTGCCAGTCACAGGCTTCGTAGCCAATTTACACTCAGTCTTGCTATAGGGATAATATATTTACACAGAGTATTCCATATTGTGGGTATGAGCAGACGCAGGGGAGAACTTACTGTGTGCACTAACCCTAACAGAGTAGTAGCTATACATTTTGTCACTTGCATTGTGAAATGATTAGTAGGGTCAAATAGTACAGACCCAGCATCTAGTTGATTCTGGATACGGGCAAGTCCTGGGGTCCTGGAATATTTTCCGCCATCATACGATGTTATCGTGATTGTTCTTATACTGATTAATCACAGGTTTCTTGTATGTATACACATTTATGTATATATGTGAGTTCATAGTCAATAGTAACGGTACCATCGACACTATGGTCGGTATTCTTAATCTCATATTTATGCGTTATACCTACCAGTATTTTTCCTATAAATAAGTATTCGGTGACGGACTGTGAGCCGCATTGATTTATGTTATAGGGATATTGGGCACAAAGCCTTATTAAGTAGGTGCACCCAGTTGTTATGCGTGGTGGCTGTGTACCATTGAAATTTTCTATTATATATGGGACTGTGCGCCCAATGTTTGTTATGTGGCGGGACTGTCCGCCACTGTCCCATTATGTGGGTGGGCCGTGCACCACTGTGTTACTATGTTTGTGGGCTGTGCACCACAATTCTATTATGGGGTGGGCTGTGCACCACTGTATCATTATTGTATGGGACGGTCCTGTTGCGCTGTATTATGATCCAGAGTTGTATACTAGCTATTGTATACCAATGACGATACTGTGGTGTGTATTGTGCTATGATTGGGCGGTGTACCATCATTTGCATTTAATTGGTGTAGATTTGGTGCACCATTCATATATTGGTGAGATGCGCACTAAGGACCCATATTTGTTCACCAGATGGCTAATGAATGAAACGTTACTGTAAGTCATACTCCATATACGTTGTTTCTGCAATTGCAGGACCTGCAGTTATGTGTAGCATAGATACCGTTTATATTCAGCATGCCCAAGGCAAAACAGAAGCGGAAGCGGACTGCAGACCCGGCCTCCACGGACCCTGCAGATGCCGCTAGATGTGGCGGACATACTTGCGCGGGAAGTCAGAGGAAACCCGAATCTGAGGGAGCAACTATTTGCCGCGTTAGACATCCGGGCGATGGATGGGACACAGGTGACACCAGCCGCACCCACCAACCCGCCAGCGAAGCGAGCTCGCCGAGCTACAGACCACCAGGCAGTAACCGCATCCACTAGCCGTCAGCCAGATGACATCATGGGTGATGGGGTTGATTCGTTGGAGGTGGACTCAGGTGAGGATGGTGAGGGCGAGCGGGAGGTCACCTTTGATGACCTTGGGATTTTCGGGACCCTGTCTGGTCCAATAGTTACCGAAAAAATGAAGTCGAAAATCTGGGCGGGGGAATATATCGACCTGGCCAAACTCTACTTCGGCACAGATGACGGCGACGTTGAGGTGACTATCAAAAGGTCAGAGAGTGAGACAACAAAGTCGGTGAAACGAACGACCACGAGATCCATTAACAACATCCTGACATGGTCGCGCGCGTTCCAAAGATATGCGAGTATCTATGTTTTGAAATTCCAGGAGGAGGCATCGCAAATGTTTCAATACATGACACTAATTCAGTCACTCGCCTCAAAACAACACAATTGGTCGCAATACGATACAAAATTTAGGACGCTGCGATCGAAGCAGTCACTGCCCTGGGGCTCTCTGCACACGGAGACATATTTATATGTTAATTTCATGGCCCCTGCAAAGCAGTTTCGCTCACCAAACCAAATGCGACCTTCAAACCCCCCCTGGCGTAATAATGCAGACATGAGTCACCCGAAGCCACTCAACAAGCAGCTTTTTCGGGAGGGTTTCTGCTGGGCCTTTCAAAGGTCTGGCAGATGCGGAAAACCCAACTGTCCTCACAATCACAAATGTGCCATCTGCATGTTCAACCACGCTGGCTCCATGTGCCGGAAACAAAATCAATCTCCCCTCCCGGGCCCCAGCAGTGGCGGCCAGCCAGCACATAAAATCTGGGGGTCAGTCCCAAAAATAATGGTTCAAGTATTCGCATGCCTACCCCGGTCAAGGTTGAACCCTTAACATATCACCTGATCGGTTACCCAGCGGAACTCAGGAGTTACCTGTTGGGTGGTTTTCGAAATGGTTTTCCACTGGGCATACAAGGGACACTGCAGGGCCGTGTCACATCAAATCACCCTTCCGCCATACAACACGCAGAATTTCTACGACAGAAAATCACACATGAATTGAAATTGGGGCGGGTTAAAGGGCCATATCCCTCCATGCCTTTACCAAAAATTTCCGATCTAGCCCGCTTGCGGTCATTCCGAAACGCGAACCGGGAAAATTTAGGATTATTCAGGACCTTTCCTTTCCCAAATCCGATTCGGTCAATGCAAGCATTCCCTTCGAAAACTCTACCGTTTCCTTAGAGTCGTTTGACGATGTTGCCCGTCTTGTTCTTGACTGTGGGAGACACTGTCTGGTGGCGAAGGCTGATATAGAAGAAGCCTATCGGATCATACCAGTTTCTCCTTTGGACTATAACAAGCTGGGTTTCATTCTGGACAATCAATTCTACTTTGACCGCATGTTACCAATGGGTGCTTCCAGCTCTGTGCAGATATTCGAGGCTTTTGCAACGGCGCTCCAGTGGATTCTGCAGCACAAGTTAGACGTCCGGCACGTGTCCCATATTATTGACGATTTTATTTTTGTGGGCAGAGCGAACACGGCTGAATGTGGAGCGTCACTGCAACAGTTTGTGGATATGAGTAGGGAGCTTGGGGTCCCCATTAAACACAGCAAGACTGTAGAGCCTACTTCTTGTGCTGAGGTACATGGTTTGATTTTGGACACAAACAAAATGCAAGCACGTTTGCCAATGGACAAATTGACAAACCTCAAAAATATGCTTGAATCCGCGAAACGGCGAAAAAAGGTTACACTTCTGGAATTACAATCTATTTTGGGCCATTTAACCTTTGCATCCAAGGTTGTCAAACCGGGCCGGTGTTTCCTACGTCGTTTATATGACTTAACATGCGGTAAAACACATAAGAATCATTACGTTAAGCTCACTTCCGAGACTCGTGCTGACTTGGCCATGTGGTGCAATTTCCTTGACGACTATAACGGATGCACACTTCTCACTTCTGATAGGTTCGTGTCTTCTAACACTTTATGCCTTCACAGTGATGCGGCACAATCAAAGGCTACGCATGCATGTACAAACTAGCACTGGCGTGGGGTCCCTTTCCTGATGTAGTTAAAGGGCTGCATATTAGCATTCTTGAATTATACCCAATCGCATTGGCAGTATACCTATTTGGCCACTGCTGGCGAGATACGAACATCATGTTCATATGCGATAACTTGGGGGTGGTGCATTGTATCAACAAACAATCCTCGACTGACAAATACATTATGCGGTTGCTACGTATCATTGTGCTTCAAGGTCTGAAATACAACTTCTGTTTTAGGTCAAAACACATTTCCTCGAAACATAACACTATTTGCGATCTGCTGTCCCGGTTTCAGATTGCCGAGGCGAAAGCACGCGCCACTCACCTCGCGGATGCACTAACGCCGGTCCCAACGCATCTGGCCCCAGAGCTGCTGCTGCGTCCGTAAAGTCACTGGTGCAGGCTTCTTTAGCTCAAAGTACCAGAAACCAATACAATAGGTACCTTACACGGTTCAACACTTTCTGTAATTTCTATAAACCTACATTGCCATATTGCCCTTCCGATGCCTCAACAGTTGCACAATTCATTGCTGACATGCACTCTCAAGGTTTGGCACCAAGCACAATATGCGGTCATGTTTCGGCGATAGCATTCATACATAAATTATCACATCTTCCAGACCCCACCGCTGACTTTTTAGTTCAGCGTACATTACTGGGTTGCAAGAAACAGTGTAGAACATCGGATGCAAGGTTGCCTATCTTGCCTCATACGCTACATCGTCTACTCCAGGCATGTACCACTCTGTTTCATCGATACGATGCCATTCTGTACCGTGCAATATTCTCAACAGCATTCTATGGGTTTTTCCGCATGGGCGAACTCATCTCGGGTCGCACAACACAAGCACATATGGTATTGCAACTTAAGGATGTTCACATGCACAAGGCACACATTATCCTTCGGCTACACCATTACAAAACGAGGACATCATCTCACCCAGTAGATGTGCTCCTATCTCGTAATGAATCTGATGACTGCCCGGTTCTCAACCTGAAGCGATACATGAAGTTACGTGGGAACAAAGCGGGTCCTTTGTTTCTCCAGTCCGACAGAACTCCATTATTCGCGGCAAAATTTAGTAATGCACTAAGGAAATCGGTCGTGTTTCTAAACTTACCACCACACCTGTATACGGGACATAGTTTTCGCATAGGCGCGTGCACACATGCCATCATGTCCGGCGTGCCCGAAGGACAAGTCATGAAACTCGGCAGATGGAAATCATCTGCATACAAAAGATACATCAGACTCTCACAGCATACATGACCGTCTGTTTGGGTCACTGGTTCCACAAGACACGTATACTGTGACTGGCCATGGGGTATGTGCCAGCCACCGACGCGATAGTTAATTCAGTCAGTGTTGTGCTGCGCATTGGTATCTTAGGTGGTGTCATTCTGTGCTGGCCATGGGGTATGTCCAGTTACATTCGCACAGTTGTATTATAGTTGATGCATATACACAGATTTTTGTTATGTATCGTTGTATCTTATACATGTGCACAGATATGCAGATGCTGGTCATGGGGTATGCGCCAGCCATGTGCATACACTGTAAGCATAAAACATTATCTGTCTCCTGTTTGTAAATAAGACATATTCACATTTCGATGCCGTTCTCCGTATGCTGAAGCTCACCATGGGGTATGCGCTGAGCCGATGCATGCTGTTGTTGTACCACGTACATATACTGCTATTCCTGTATACATGTATCTTTGTCTCACTGTATGCTTACATATACTAAGATCCTTGTTACCTGTCAAGTTATATATACACCGAGTTATATGTACGCTCAACTGCTGGCGATGTGGGTTTTCTTTGTATATGACAATGACACGACAGGTAGACATTTGTGCTGAGGCTGGCCATGGGGTATGCGCCAGCTGATGGCTTAGATGTATACCTGGGCCGTATATGTTTTATTCTTCATCAGTAAGAAGGGTAGGTGCAAATGTTTCTTGATCGGGCCATGGGGTATGTGCCTTGGTCAATTTTCAAGTGCACCCGTCTCAAAATAGGGATATTTCCTGCGATTGTCAATGTCTGCGAAGTCTCCTCACATTCATTATCACATGGAGCACGGTTTTATGCACATGTTGTTTAGGCAGTCAATGTAACTGTATGTATATAATCACTCACAATTTTCATGTATTGACTCGATGTGTCCCATCAACTGGTACATAAGGATCCAGGTGTCCTGGGGTTGGCCGGTTGTGGTGGTTTACACTGGCCAACTTTGTGTCTTCAGCTTTGCTATTTTTTTGTCTCAAATTGTTACATCATAACTTTAGAAAATAATTTCATACAATATTGAGATTAAAATAAAATTGCGTCTGACAGGAGAAACATGTTCTGCTGTCAGACAATTACAACATACTCGGCACCAGTCTTGATTAATGTTTCCAAGCCACAAATTAACCCGGACACCTGGTACAAAACCACAAATGAACCTGGACACCTGGTACATTATATATGTACTTTTTATGTTCCAAATGCAAACATCGGGGTAGCCCCGGGTCTGCATTGGGAAATTATTACGTACGGCTCTTGTATCACCACAGACCAGATGGCCATCTGTGGTGGAGCTAAGAACCATATGACCATCATATTCCCAGTTCTACGGCCTTATAAACCTATGTTGGTGCAGGGACCATATTGCAACAGAAACAGTAAGCATAAATATGACCATGCAATATGTAGATCTACGAAGACACATAATTAAGTCTTGAATTCATGAATGCAGTGTTACCCGAGTGTGTCTACATATTTCGAAAATCGGTTGTCACGTTCAAATTATGAAGGTTAGCGTTACTCATCAAAATGCGTAATGCAGTGTAATCTATAAATAAACCCCAAAATCGGAACTGGCTGTGTACCGCGTGTTCCGTCTTGGACGGCCGAAAATACCGACCCCGCTCTAATCTGAACGGGACCGTATAGTATAATTAGTAATTAAAGAGCGCACACACAAGCCCCGGGGTCGATCTCAAAGTTGTAAGTACATGTACAGCTGATGGTGGTCGCCAGACAGGATAAGTTTGTTTTCTGTGAGTATTCCGGTTTCAACCCAAATTAAGAAACATGCAGACGCCTCCATCTACGCCGACTACAATTGTTCTCGCGTTTGTTTGTAATTGTTATATACATATATAAATAAAGTTTAAAAGAAATATTAGCATTATGATTACATAATACTGATATTGTTATGTGTTATCTAAAAATACCGGTCGTATGGTTATTTGTTTCAAATGTCATTTCACAAGTCGTCCATATAATATATTATAAAAATGATAAATGCAATATGCCCATTTGTATAAAAATAATCGACAAAATTACTACGTATTTCCTTGAAGGAAACCGAAGAAAAAAAAGACAACTATCTGAACCACTATGAAAACAACTGTACAATTCTGCCACGCATATCCAACATTAAAATTGTGAGCCGTAAAGCGTACGGTTATAAATAGGACAACTTATTGCAATGGCGCAAGAATTCCAAGTGTCAAAATCCGACGTGACGTTGGTAAATTTATGCGTAACTTTGCGACGTCATTTTCAGCCTTTCATGACGTTGTCATTAAGGCTGGTTTTTCACAGAGCGCGGCCCATGTATATATTATATATATATCGACCGACGTATAGTTATGGTCCGAAGCATATTTTAATGATGCTTTCAAAAGTGATTCTCCAAACTTGAACTGAACTGGCTTGCGTCACTACCGATGCAGATCCAATCGACACTCATAATCTGGGAAATATGGAAATGTCACAATACTAATATTTGCCGGCTTGTCTTGTTACAACACGCCGCACACCATACACACCGCGAAGTTTATCCACTTACATGTATCCATGCCTTCCTCCAACCGGGTAGTTGGTGAGGACAGACGGGACACCCCCCCCCCCCCGGGTTTTAAAGAAATAAACAAGAAACAAGAACGGAGTTAACGACATGCATCTCAGTACTGTGGTGGGTGCATCATAAACACGCATATGTTAAAATAGACGAACGCGTATGCATCTACAGAATGAAATGTGGATGCTGACAAACATGCATATTACGTTTCAAGCCAGTCGCTCGTACGGTAAAGAAGTTATAGGAAAATTGACAAACGCTCACGCATCTACTGAATATGAAATTTCCAGGTTATTATTTAACCTTGACATTGGGCACGGGGGAGCATGAGTTTTCCGAATGAAAATTCGGATGATAATACACATGCGTATAAAGTTGTAAGCCAATCGGTCATATGGTAAATAAGTTATGGCAGAATAGAAAACCTGACGGACGGACGGACAGACGATATTTGCATCCATATGTTCGCTACGCGATGGGATAATACAATGACGGTATAATTCCCTCCTCTCGAAATTAACTCATTCCCCGGGTTTGTTGGAGCATGTTCCTATGCACTATAAAGAATGTACATACTTTTGGACATATATTATCCCCACCTGTGGAATTTGTGGCTGTTTAATTATCGCGAAAGTTGGCTATTATGTTACTATAATTACAGTAAGATATCGTTCAGCATTTAACGTAACCGGTAAAGCATGCAGTAATGTTGAAAATCCGTAAACCTGTATGTGTGCTTCTAGTCCGTCAAACTACTCTGGTTACCACCATATTCATATTCGGCATGGACTACGATTTTATCAGTTTGCGCATCACAGAGGCCCCGAATGGGATTTTTATTTTCATGATATTAAGAGAAAGTAGGATTTTATATAGATACTGAACATGATCCACTATTACTGTGTTTCAACAGTCAATATGTATGTCACCGAAAACTATTGAAGTAAAATGAGGCCCCAAACTGGAAATACTACATACATATGAGGCACATAAATGGATTTTCTCAAAACAGTATCAGATAAGTCACATAATACATTATTTGTCGGGTTTTATTTATCCATTCCTGACCATCTGTTATTATATTGTCTAAGAAAGAGTTCCTAATTAGGGTCTCTTGTTATGAGTATGTTATGAGTTTTGTTGCAAATAGAAAATACGTCTATCAACCTATTTGGGCCTCATTCGCGTGTCAAACGCGTGCTATATAGCATGGCAATGACGGAAAATAGCATGTACTTAAATATATGCGCACAGTCATGACTTATATTTGTAGTTACATTCAGTAAGTCTCATTTCGGCAGCAAAGGGTAGCTTTGTTTGAACAAACTTAATAAAACATACGTTTAAGAACATACTAAAAATACGAATGTGGAAACCAAGTCCAACTTATTCACGTATGCAGTTCTTTTTGTGCCAAATAAAGATATACATTTTCCCATTAAGGGCGGTATTTAGGCAACATTTAAAAGCAAGACAAATGTGGTATAAGTGTACACATATACATATACATGTACACGCGGATTTCATGTCAAGTGATGGAAGACATGGAGAAGACTACATTGAAATGGTGTCGTGTTAAAGACACATATGCATACATTTTGACGAACGTATGTTCAAATGTTGAAATATTGAACGTCAAAAATATAATGCCAGTGGCATCGTACGTGTGTAACAGTCACGTGTTCACACGTATCCAGTTGCCAAATAGTTGTGCAAGCCTTCAACTTATGTAGAAGATATCGTTGGTAAAATATGTGTTGCAAAAACTGTTTCACCTTGTGAAGGTCAATGCGATCGAAGTCATATTAATGGACTGGAGATTATGTTTTTAAAACATTGGTATATCCTCTGGCATACTGATCACAATACAACTTGTTATAAACATGTTGACGTCAAAGTATGCTAATTGATCATTCAGCGAATATGTGAAGGTTATAAAGCTCAAACATGCCATGTTAATGGGCTCATGTGTGTGTCACATATGTCCACATGTATCAAGTTTCCAAATATTTAATAAATACTGGATGTTATGTGAAAGCTATCATGGCATAATGAAGAAACTCTTCAAAAACTCGTACAGACTTATTGACACAAACATGGCTACGTGTTTGGGCGACCCTGTGGAGCTTAAACATGTCAAAGTCACTGAATTATGAACCGTGTAGACCCTGATCAGTCTGTGCGGATGCGCAGGCTGATCTGGCGCTGCACTGGTTGCATAACCTATGAGCCCCATTTCTCCGGTCACAAACTTCTAACGCGTTATAACCGCGATTATGACACGAAGTGCCAACCTGGCCAGTTCTTCTCGCAGTTAATTGTCGTCGGTGAGTTGGTGTGGGTGTTTGCTCAATAATATTTGTTCTTTTTCATACACGGTGAAACGTTTGAATAGTAAATTGAAACTGTTGATGTAGCTGGGTGTCAGGCATCACCATTGTGGGCGTATTTAAATGTTTAGTTAATGTGTCTTTATTATTTGAAAATATAATGGAGTTATGGTGAACATCAATTTTAATTATATTATTTTCTTCAGGTGAGGCATTTAATTAGTATAAATAATTAAAAAATAGCATACCTCATTTGCATATGAAAATAACCTGATACCACCGCGCGTCACAATCAGTAAAATCAATATTACTAAATGGTTATATCTGTATAGCGGGCACTCGTAATTGTTAAAACTTCTGGAATAGTGACACAATTATACATGTACACTTATTTAATTCCTATAAAGAACAGTTTGTGCTTACTGAGTGGCATGTAGCTTTAAATGTAGGACTCGTCGATACCTGTATATGTAGTTATCCTGCATCATTTTACAGGCCAATGTCAAGATGGGAATTTGATACTAAAACATAATTATTAAAATAGCCTGATACCAATGCGCGTCACTATCAACAAAATAAATATTACTAAATGATTATACCCGTAGAACAGCGACTCGTAATCTTTAGAACTGGTGGAATAGTGACACAATTATACACTTATTTAATTCCTATAAAGAACATCATGTGCCTACTGAATGGGCATGTACCTTTAAAGAGTGCGAAACCACGTACAGGGACTGTATATTTTTGTCTGTAAATATTCTGTTCTGATTTTGGGATTTTCCGGCTTCCCTACACATGAAATATGGGATTTGGCCCTTAGTTAACAGACATAAAATAACTTCAGCTGATAATAAGCCATTACACATCATTATACAAATAGATAATATTTATTAGTAATCGTGTGGAGCTAACCTAGTTTCAGTACTTTGATTTGTTTTAATTATGATTTCGCAACTCAGCAATGATTATACTAACGATATGCAAACAAAATCAGCCGTATATTATTCCAGGGCCGGTTTTTCGATTTTTGTTTTTACCCACTGGGTCCTCTACTAAACGTACACCGCGAGCTGACCATGGCTGTAGACAATGCTCATTCCGGGGCCAAGCCAACACCTACCTAAATAAAGCATGTGTCTCCTGACGTTACTAGAACGCGCTATTACGTCATCAGACCAGTTTACTACGGTTGCACTGAACTTTTGAAATTGATGCGTCTGCATCACGCGACGTGTACTTCGGACAGGCATTCGGCGTGTTTTCTTTCTGCTTTCATCAGTATAACTATATATATATATATATATATATACGAGCTTACCGACGAAAGCCGAAATACGCCGAATGCCTGTGTGCGGCCCCGGATTATGTATGTGTAAATCAGCTGTTGAATGGAACGGATTTTCAAAGTACCGAAAGTACTGCATATATGCTCAAATTGCGTGATATTGAATGGAACGAATTTTCAATGTACCGTATTGTCGGGTTAGCGCAATAGGTATCGAGCGCGCTTCTCACCAATGCGACACCGAGTTCGATCCCCGGCCGAGGCAGTACGTAAAGTGGTATGGTGGTCGCCAAATAGGACAAGTGTGCTTCCTCCGAGTACTCCGGTTTCCTCCCACATTAATGACCAGCCTTACGCCTTCATCTGTGCCAACGAAAGTATTTGTATAAGTGTTCTCGCGCTTGTTTGTAATCGTTGTAAAATAAATACAGTTTAAGAGGAAGTACAGAAAGTACTGCATATATGCTCAAAGTGCGTTATATTTCCAACGGAAATGTAACAATATCGTTCGGCCATGTTCCTCCGGAACTGTTGAACCCACGGCCTACGGCCCCTACGGCCTTTGGGTTCAAACAGTTCCCTCGTGCCACGTCAAACGTTTATCCACGGCTGGACATGGTCGAACCTTATATTGGTTAACAAAATCCCGAAGAACATACATTTAGAGTTATGTACACTTAATTTCCAATGATTCCCAATGCGTATGTTTATTTCCATTGATTCCCAATGCGTATGTTTTCTTGGAAGGAAATAAATCAGCTCCGTCTTCAGAATTACCTTATTTGTGGCCGTGACTGGAGAAATGGGGCGTATGGGATTTGTAACCAATGTAGCTCTTGATCCAATAGCATACTCCTGCAGCCTGATATTACGATATACTAATATATTGCTTGTTATGAACACGACGGGTGTTTCATTGATGGAATGGCGAACTGTGCAGATCCTAATCAGGCTGTGCTGATGCTCAGGCTGACCTGGGTCTACACCGGTCGCAAACTCCATAAACCACCTTTCTCCAGTCACTATCACATGTAACTAACCCACGCAGGGACAAGCACGGAAGAAACATTGAGTTTCGATATTGAAGTAATATTAATTTCACGCGTGTCGCTAGTATAGCGTGACATATTTGTCTTCGCAAAGCGTATACAGGTCCACCACCACCATTGATTTTCCTATATAAACTGACCAATGTCCACACATTTCGCTATTCTCTGCTACTTTCTTTTTTTCCTATGGATGTTGTGGGTCCTTATTTTCCAATAAACTGCACCTATTCTGCTCTGGATATTCACTGATTAAAATATAGGTTAAATTTGCTCACTATTCAAAGCTATGTCATATTCCATCATAAAGTGTGGAGTTTGGGGTCAAGGTCACCAGTAGTTTTCGCATAATGACCGTTCAACTCCAGCCAGTGACTTGTCTAAATTCGCGCCAACTCGAACAGAGAGACGACTTTGAAGTTTTCAAGAGATATATGAAGAACTGAGCATATATAAGATCATGTTTAACATTTGTACAGTCTCAGACCACGTGCACAAGCCTAGCAATATAATAACCACTAAAAACATTTTTGTTGGAAAAGGCTTCCGCCTTGGAACGGTCAGTCAGAAAATTGGCTTTATTGCTCAGAAAAGACCGCACAGCTGGTTTATGACACTGCTAGTGTATGAGTAGTGATCATATATGTGAGCATAACGTGAGATTAGCTACTTTTATTTTGAAGACTAGATTGACCAGTTTGTGTCACCAGGGCATATTTCATGACTTGATCCGGCTTCCAACGGATGTCGTTTTTGGCCGAAAACATAAAAAAAACATAAAAAAAAGCATTATATCAAGAAACAATTGGTGTATTTTGTGAATTTCATTAAACGTCATCTGAATATTAAGTATATACACTAAAAGGACACTTGTCAGCAAATACTGTAGTGATAATAGAGATTATATCTGGGTTGCATTTGCTGGCTAACTGATAAGCAACTAATTATTCTCCAGGCAGCTGAATTCACTATGCCTTGTTGATGCTTAGAGGTCCACCACCACCATTGAATTTCCTATATAAACTGACAATGACCTGCTATTCTCTGCTACTTTCATTTTTCGGATGGATGTTGTGGGACCTATTTCCCCATAAACTGTACCAATTCTGCTCTGGATATTCACTAATTAATATATAGCTTTAATTATTGTTAAGAAAGATAAATCAATCTCCTGTGACCACCCTGGTGGTGGCGCAAAAACAACGTCAACGGTTGGAATTGAAACCGCCTCACATGACAAACATGTTCCGACTTACAAAATAATCCCAAAGCTTATGCTTGAAACTGATGTGAATGATACATTAACATGCCTGTGAAGTAGATTAGTCCATCAATTGACTGGCTTCTGCAAGCAAAGAGTGTCTATGGCATAACAAATATGGCTTATTGTATGTTATCTCCCTTGAGATAGTATATTGTGTCCCGCGAATTTCTATGGGGACAGCCATTGACCGTGCTACGCCTAAACGGCGAGTACGACCAAGAAAAAATAGTGCCCTGTGCCAACTAATCCTATGGTGTTTCGGTCTGTCTTGCTTTGTATCTAAAACTCTACTTATACTATTCTCTATTGTTTTCGCAGTTTTGTGCCTAGTTTATCAGTTAAATTCTGTAAAATACGAATCAAGACATTTCGTACGTATGAATACAGCAGCTATTATCTTTAGTTCTCACAGTTAGGTAGCAGTGAACAGTTAGTCGCCAGCTTCGTACACTTTTTTTCTGGGAGTTTCAAACAGTAATTTATTCTAGAGAAAACGTATATATGGGAATGGGTTTGCACCATCACAGTACATTTGCCTCTGGATGATGATTGAGAAAATATGCAACGTTCAGTCTCAGGTTCCGCAAGTGATCAGTTTTTGTGGAGATAACATATTTCAGTACTTTCAGTACTTTGATTTTTTAGCGTGGTTAAGCCTAAACTACAGTGGAAATGTGTATGCTATGTTTATTCAGTGGTTATGCCCACACGTGGTGTGTATTTGTTGAATAGCGAACAGGTAAGTATATGTGCGTCACTCTACCAGACGGTGTCGCGCTGACAAGTCGTGTTGTTTTTAAGGAAATCGTTTATACATCGGGGGCCCGTTTCACTAAACTTCTTACGATAAGAAATTATCGTACGAACTTCTTAGGCACATTTTACCGTTTCACTAACGTCAACTTCGTGCGAACTTTTTTGTGAAGTTCGTAACTTTCCTCGTAAGTCTATGATAGGTATTACGCTATCGTACAAAGATTTTTTATCGCAAGTGTCGCGGCCACCATACAAGTATTCCATAAATAACATCGTCGTCAAATTGGCGGTGCATATTTCGCCCTATAGGTTTCGCCCTATCATTCCGTCTGTCTGTCTGTCCGTTTATTGTTGGCATTACTTAGTAACGATACATCCTTCCGCATTAATACAATTACCCTCACTACTGATCGTACGTCCGTACGTCCGTTCGTCTGTTCATTGTTTTTTGAGTTTTTGTCTGTCCGTCTGTCTGTTCGTGTGTTTATTTTTTGTAAGTTTTTGTAAGTTTCTCAAATCACTGATAGGGGCCCTAAGTGCGTAGACAGACCGGCTTTTCTAGCTTTAGCCGCTTATCATTTAGCCAGCAAATGCAACCCAGATATAGCGTGGCTTATAGAGTAGTGACTCACTATACTTGTAGTTGTTGATCAGTTAGTCCAGCAAATGCAGCCTGATATAACGTGGCGTATAGAATAGTGACTCACTATACTTATAGCTGTTAACCAGTTAGCCCAACAAATGCAGCCTGATATATAACGTGGCGTATAGAGTAGTTACTCACTGTAATGTTACCTTCTGATTTAATTTCAGGGCTTAATATAGTTGTTCTCGATGTAAATATTCCGTTCTGATTTTGGGATTCCCCACCCCCCCCCCCCCCCCAATCAGCAGGTTAAATCCGGATTAAACCCGTTTGCCCGGCCTTACATGACATTAACTGTTGATATGTCGTTAAACACCAATAAACAAACAAACCTTCCGATCAGTTAGCCAGCAAATGCAGCCTGATATAATGTGGTTTAAGGAGGAGTAATTCACTATAATTGTAGTGTGGTGTAGGGGTGAAATGGATGAAAACACAAATCTAATAATTTTCGAAAATAATATATGTAATTTGTTTGTCATATTAGGAATATTACCCATGAACATTTTCAGAAAACAACATTTTTGGTTTCTGTATACTATATGGTACATCGAGTTGCCATCTTTGTATGTACAGCCATCTTACAGTTTCATCACTTCGACCGTTTGACACATACATCAAATAATATGACAGAAAAAAGTATTACAGTGTGGCGCAATACATTATATACAGATATGACAACAGAGTGCTATAAATATTATGACAGAAAGCTATACAACAGGTTAAGGTTATGTAAGGCCTAGCCAACTGGTTCGATCCCGTATTCAACCTGCTGCATTGGAGGGGGGGGGGAGGGCGGGGGATCCCAAAAATCACAACGAAATATTTACATCGAAAAAAAATGTATATTCTGTCTTAAAATTAGAATAACCCGTACCACACCAAAGCCACTTGGCCCCTTCCCCTAAAGGTAATAGAAAACCAGACTTGTATATAAGTGTGATGAAAATAAGACGTTGCACAAACTTGTATTTATGGGTATGTCAAATTATTTGTGATATGTGTCAAACGCCACAAGAGGTAAACGATACTGATGGATTGCATACACTAAGATGGCCAATATAGCAACTCCATGTCCCGCATAGTATACAGTAACAAGGTAAAGCAAATAAAAATCACATTGTCAGTCCAATTGACTTTACTGGTTTTAAGCATGCTGGACTAAGGAAGTTGATTTGACAGCTGTCGTCTGGTTGTCAAAGTGGGACCGGAAGTTTACCTTCAAATGGCTTGATGGATTTCCAATACTGAAGAGTTCTTAGGAAGTTCTTAACTTAAGAAATTGGCACGAACATGTTAGTGAAACGCACGTAAGAAGTTCGCAAGAAGTTCGTACGAAAAGTATCGTAGACGTAAGAATGTTTGTATCGTAAGAAGTTTAGTGAAACGGGCCCCGGGGGCGGATCCAGGATTTCAGGTTACTTTAGTTGAAACAATAATTATCTATTTCATACAATACATGGTACATCATTACATGTATATCATTACATTATACATGGATTCGAAAACAAGCTAATAGCTTAATGAATTCATATCCATAAGATCCTCAAAATAACGACCCCATATGCATGAGGAGGTAATGAAAAACTCAGACTGGACGTGACTATGGAAATAATCATAATATTTCACCACATGTTAGTAGCCGACGACTGATTGGTGTCACCATGAACGATTTCATATATTTCATCTCTATACGAGCTCCTTTGCCTTCAAGCGTTATGAACATTTCTTAAGAATTGCTCAGTAATCATGAGTTCAACCACCGTCGTTACTCACATATTGAAGTCAATATGAACATTGTCATAGCATTCCGTTCTCAGATAAACAATAGTCATTATGAAAATGTTCATAGCGACTACAATATGTGGGAGCGATGGTACGTTTTATGAACATTTTCATGGCGAATAATATTTGTCTTCATAGTGCGAGGCACATGGACATTTTCATAATGACTATTGTTTATCTGAGAACGGCATTAAATTGAGCTCACTTGAATATATCACGCTGAAAATGCCGAATGCTACACAAACGATTTGGACACGTTTTCGAGCCGGAAACATTTCTTATCAGATTTAGAACATATTGTTTGTTCCATAGGAAACAACAACAAAACCCTTTGTTATGTTAATAATCTTTGGGAAATCTTTGAGGCGTTTGTTCACATTCAATGCTCCCTACTTGTAGGTGGAACAAATGGTAGCTTTAACCCTTTCACCCCTAAGCAACTGGAATATATATGCATACATTAATTTTGCAACCAATCCAATTGTCACAAAACGATTTTCAGACCAGTCCATTAGGGGGTGTCTTTGTTCTCAAAAATTTAAAAATTACTTGCAAAAAGTGCAGATTCTGATCTGGATCTGCACTTTTTGCCAAATCCACTGTACAGGCCTGTGGTGTTGAAAGGGTTAAGCAATTAGGTTATAGACATATACACTTGAATTCAATGATAATTGCTTCATAAGAGTGATGTGATATATGTGTATATCATATGTGAATATTGTCTTGTTACTGTATACTATATGCAACATTGTGTTGGCATCTCCGCCATCTTTGTATGTACACGCCATCTTACAGTTTCACCACTTCGTGCGTTTGACACATACAGTATATGTTTCATTACAAGACACGTGTATGTAGACACGTGTAATGGGGTAAACCTTCCCGGCTAGCGCATGTGTGAGGGATACTGACGTCACGCAAGTTGTGGAAAGCATCACCACGGGACACGAACTGCGGTTGTGTAATTGTTTGTACCAACAAATAGATTATTTCTGAAACATACAGTACCTTTCTACATTTCTATTTACAAAACATTTACACACTATTACACAGTGCATAGATCCAACAAACCACTGGTGAATTATTGCAGTTCACAATATTCGGGACTCTTCCTTTCACGGATAAATACAACGGCCTCGAACATGTGGAGCATGTAATACAAAGGAGACGATTCTCATGAACCAAACATGTTCGCGCAGTAGTTCACGTAACTGTTGATCGAGTGAAATGACAGATTGAACCAACAACCAGTCTAGGATAAATAGACGTACATGTACTAAACTCTATTTACACACATGCAATATTAGTTCTGAGTACATAACCGTAATTACATTTCATTACACTGCATTACATTATGACGGAGTAGTCTTTCAAAACGTGCGTTTGTTTCCTTTCTACTTCGTGGAGAGTGACCTAAGAATTTTGCTAATACATACTTTATTAGGTAAGTTTATGGTAATAGTTTTGCGTCATATTGTAGATTTATCTCTCAATAACAATATAGCGAATATGAACGTCAACGTCGTGCAGGTTTTTCCTATATTTTAGTGCGCGAAATACGAATGCAATTACGCAATTGTTTACCGTTGACCGCGGTGTAGCGATATAGTGCAACCTGTGCAGCTAATACAAAATATGACGATAACCTACCGGGATATGGTCCCAAAACGTTTACACACGCAACCAACGGATCGTCATGTCGCCGTCACACTGCACCGGCAATCATACCTAGCGAATAATTATAATATCACTAGCAAATTTAATTACAATGGTACCACATGTAATATAATTCTCATGAGAACTCTATTAAAATCAGTGCATTCACAGAGCTAATAAAACATGATAAACAGATTATATTTGCACCACATCAAAACCATAATTACTGCATAATTTACATAAATGTGTTGAGTATTTTAGTTATTATCCGTATAAGTGGACGGAAGAAAATGTATTTATTGGGTGGTGTTTATCGGGGTGTTATTTAAGTTACGTCATTTAGGCGGTTAATGTGGTTAATGTGGTTTAATCCCATATTTCACATGTACGGATGGGGGAAAACCTCAAAATCAGAACTAAATATTTACAAAAAAGACTTTTTATAGTCAGCCTTAAAATTAGAATAATCTGATCTGGTGTCAGGTCCTCACCACACCAGAGTCACGTAGCCACACTCCGTAAAGGTAAACAGGTTTAGTAATATTGTTGCTACTTGTATAATGGGTATAACCGGATACAACTCTCAAATAGCAAGAAAGTCAAGACCTATGGTTACCCTTGGCGTGCTCTCAACCAGCTGCCTGTCAGAAAAAATAATGTATGCAAGTTATGCAACTAACATGTGCTCGCTGTTAACAGTACACTAGGATGAAACTCGGACGCTATCTGGAAATCATTAAGTCATACTGGTAGGACATACACAAAGGAAAAGTTACCAGATCACATCTGCAGCTTGTTCTGAACGTGTGTTATCGACAGATAACATTCTAGTACATGTACATGTAGTCATTGTTGACAGACCTACCCTAACACCTGCATAGCTGCACACTATAGCTAATACAATTGTCTTTATTGTTGCTACAAACTGGAGAATACGCTGTTGTGTGTTGTATATGGAGAAAAAATACAACACATGGAGAAAACATACAACACCATATTGTCTAACTGGTAAGGTCTTACAACAATATCATTGAAAGTCAAAAGACAACAAAATTTTCAGAGTACATGCGGAATATGTACTCATATTTAACCCTGTCAACACGACATACATGTACCTCTACCATAATGTTTGCAAACAGAGTAAATCACGAAGAGCCGGCTCGTAACGAGCCGTCTTATCAGGATCTGCACAATGTGTGGATATTGTTCTTATTTCTAAACCAATACCCCTTTCTGATAAATGAAATGGTCTGAAAAACATGGGAGTGTCCATTTCACACTGGTCAGAAATTACATGTGACTGAGGTGTCAGCCTGTGACATTGAATATGACCTTCACTGACCTTGCAGACATAGTTGAATATGACCTTCACTGACCTTGCAGACATAGTTGAATCTGACCTTCACTGACCTTGCAGACGTAGTTGAATCTGACCTTCACTGACCTTGCAGACATAGTTGAATCTGACCTTCACTGACCTTGCAGACGTAGTTGAATCTGACCTTCACTGACCTTGCAGACATAGTTGAATCTGACCTTCACTGACCTTGCAGACGTAGTTGAATCTGACCTTCACTGACCTTGCAGCACATAGTTGAATCTGACCTTCACTGACCTTGCAGACATAGTTGAATCTGACCTTCACTGACCTTGCAGACATAGTTGAATCTGACCTTCACTGACCTTGCAGACATAGTTGAATCTGACCTTCACTGACCTTGCAGACGTAGTTGAATCTGACCTTCACTGACCTTGCAGACATAGTTGAATCTGACCTTCACTGACCTTGCAGACATAGTTTGAATCTGACCTTCACTGACCTTGCAGACATAGTTGAATCTGACCTTCACTGACCTTGCAGACGTAGTTGAATCTGACCTTCACTGACCTTGCAGACGTAGTTGAATCTGACCTTCACTGACCTTGCAGACGTAGTTGAATCTGACCTTCACTGACCTTGCAGACGTAGTTGAATCTGACCTTCACTGACCTTGCAGACGTAGTGAATCTGACCTTCACTGACCTTGCAGACGTAGTTGAATCTGACCTTCACTGACCTTGCAGACGTAGTTGAATCTGACCTTCACTGACCTTGCAGACGTAGTTGAATCTGACCTTCACTGACCTTGCAGAACGTAGTTGAATCTGACCTTCACTGACCTTGCAGACGTAGTTGAATCTGACCTTCACTGACCTTGCAGACGTAGTTGAATCTGCGTAGATCCTGCCCAGTCTTACTCATAACGAGATGATGAACTTCACTGATGCTGATCAAAACCTTTCTCTGAAGTCAAATATGCTCCTTGTTACGGCGAGGGAAAATATTACCATAATAACCATAAATAGTCGGACACGATTTATTCTACAAAGACTGTCCCAGTAGTTAGGGTTGGTATGGTTGTACTGGTGTATCACAATGACAATGTACATATGAGACACGCTGTGTGATTTTGTACATTAGAACATGTTCCATATCTCATGATATTTACACAATTTGCAATATTTTCCGTAAATGACGTTGAAAGTTGATGAATTTTCCATGGCAAATGCGGAATTAATTCAATTGCTATGACAAATTCGCCATCTTTCGACGTCGTTTACAGAATTATCACAGTTTTTGTAAAGATATTTCATGAAACAAAATCACATGGCGTGTCTCATATTTGGGTGCAGTTTGTTTTGGTTGGGAAACCCCCTATTTAAAGTGGTTTGTTTCCCCAAACAAATGGTATACGAATACTTAGGTTTGTTACGGTAGTAGATTCTTATCCAATAGTCTTTGAAAAAAAAAAAAAAAAATAAAGATTACAGTCGTACCTCTAAATTCACGGATAGTGGTCAGCAGTTTTCCTGTTTTCCAATCCCAATCATTCCACCCCACCCGTATTTGGATGAGACTTGAAACCGAGGTCCGATAGCTTTTGACCTTGGCTGGGACACAGATATGCCGTTAAACACCAATAAATCATATCCCACCATAGGCATAACAACGGTCTTTCATAGTATTTCCATTCCACTGATATTGTTTTTGCCGTTGAATACATCAATCAATTCTGTTTGTGTCAGTTGTGGTTGTTTGGGAGCATGCGATAGGTAATTTAATGATCAGGATTCATCCTTACCGGAATCCGGACCAGAGACATTTGGTATTTGGCTTTCTTATATTTGAGAGTTGAATCTGTTTATACCCCTTATTTATGAGTAATTACATTTTGGGGAAGGGTCCAAGTGACTGTGTGGTATGTACCGGGCACCCAGGTCAGGTTATTCTAATTTCAGGGCTGAATATATATTTATCTTGATGTAAATATTATGTTCTAATTTTGGGATTTTAGCGACAATGCAGCAGGTTAAATGCGGGGCCGAACCCGATGACCTTCGCTGTTGATAGGCCGTTAAACACCATAACAAAAATGTTCGTGTCAGAAAACTACTTTCTGGTGAACAGTGTAGACCCTGATCTGATCGCAGTGGTCAGACATGTTTTCTTCTGAGCCAACGACAATCAATTAATTCAATCTCAGCCGACAGCCAAGAATGAGTGAATTCGCCGAGTACACCGCCTCCCTTGACGTGGCACGAAGGTAGTGTAGGTACGGTTGGTGGACCCAATTTCTTCAGTCACAATCACATAATATATATTATATGATCAGTCCGTTTAAGGTTTTATACTTTTCAATCAGGAACAGCATATTATAGATAAATTGCAAAGAAACCTATGAAGGTACAAATGTGTTGTGTCCAGTTTAATGAGGTTCCGCTGTAACCAGGTGTATGGCTGTACTAGTATCCACGACTTGTTTGTGTACTGTGCAATCATGAACAGACAGTACACGTGTAGTTAAAAAGGTGATATTTTTGTTAACAAATATTTTTTCTGCATAAAAACACCACGGTGCACATCTTCAATATGTGTAGAAGACGTGTGTATAGTTTCAGATCGATCGGCTGAACGGTTTCAGAGAAGTTGTGTACACAAACTCGGTACCCAATATACAATTGTATAGAAAAATGTAGAACAAATGGCTAAGTTAAAAAGGGGATATTTTTTATAAAAATATTTTTTCGGCATAAAAACACCAAGGTGTACATCTTCAATATGTGTAGAAGACGTGTGTATAGCTTCAGAACGATCGACTGAACAGTTTCGGAGGAGTTGTGTACACAAACTCTGTACCGTATATAGAATTGTATAGAAAAATGTAGAAAAAATGGCTAACTTTAAAAGGCGATATTTTTGTTAAAAAAAATGTTCGGCATAAAAACACCAAGGTGCACATCTTCAATATGTGTAGAATACATGTGTATAGTTTCACATCGATCGACTGAACGGTTTCGGAGGAGTTGTGTACACGCACTATGCGATTTTTCTATCAGCCGCCCGCCCTCCCCGCGGTATAAAACATAATACGTATAAAAACCAAGATGTTTGTTGTGTTTTTGTCACAGGGTTTACCGTACAATCGCTCTAACCGACTGAGCTACCGGGCACGAATACACACTTCCTCCCCACAGTGAGTTATGTACCATGACATGTTTTACCTAAGAAGATGTGTGATTTTTTATCTTACAAAAATATATTTACAAAAAACCAAGATTTTTTTATTTTTTGTAAATAATAACGTGCCCTCCATCAGGTATTTATTATACACGAAAACGAGGCTTATGATAATACACCTGGTTTACATATTGTTGAACTCATCGACTGACCTCCAGCAGCTTACTATAGTCTATCATTAGGTTTGAGGCGGCTTTCAGCTGCGCCGAAAACCTATTGTTTTCGTTGGTTTTTTTGTTTTTTTCGTTGGTTTTTTTTTTTTTTTTTTATTCAGTCGTTCAGTCTACAGCCCAAACCGCTGGTCGGATCGACTTCAAATTTTGCATGCCGATTCGGATCAAGTGTGAGTCGAGACTTAGAGATTTTCAAAAATCTCTTAATGCCACTTTCCACGAAACCGGAAGTGACGTCATACTTTCTATAACTTCCTTATTTTCCAATCGATTTCAAGAATTCTTTTTGCATTGGAAAGTTTACAAAATTCTCTATCTCGAACTCGCTGACAGTTCTAGGCTATCTGGTCAAATAAGAGAGCCATAGGCATTTGAAGTTGAAAACTGTACATACTTTTCAACGATTTTGCCGAATTTTTGCCGAATTTCGGCGTATAACGGGTGGTCTTTACAAACGTTTTCCAATTTGTACAGTAATGTCAGCAACATAATTTCTTGCCAGTGTGATAGGGGTGTGTCAGGCGCATAACAGATGATAATTTTCAGAGCTCTATCTTGACTACTTCCAGTTCTATTGGATGTCAAAGATGAACGTCTTTTTTTCAAGTTTTCAAAATAGAGCAAACGGATGTGACGTCAGCTTCGTTATTTATCAATAGATTTCAAAATTTCTTGCTGCGGTCGATATTTCAGTCATTTAGCTAAAACTTTCCGCTTTGTGCCCGGCCTATGGTGAAAAACAAACGAAAACTTCACTGGCGGAATATTGCACATATTTAATTTCCGTTTTATTAGGTGTATTTACAAATGGCGTAAACTGCAATTTAAGGGCGATAACTATCGAACAATAATCATCCGCTGACCTACGGGCTCCCTTGCCATCTACACCAAACCGCTGGTCGGATCGACTTCAAATTTTTCATGCCGATTCGGATCAAGTGTGAGCAGAGACTCAGAGATTTTCAGATATCTTTTAATGCTACTTTCCACGAAAACGGAAGTGACGTCATACTTCCTATAACTTCCTTATTTTCAATCCGATTTCAAGAATTCTTTTTGCGTTGGAAAGCTGACAAAATTATCTATCTCAGATTCTCTGACAGTTTTCGGCTATCTGCTCAAATAAAAGAGCTATATGCATTTGAAGTTGAAAGATGTACATACTTTTCAACGATTTTGCCGAATTTCGGCTGATAACGGGTGGTCTTTACAAACGTTTTCCAATTTGTACCGTACTGTCAGCAACATAATTTCTTGCCAGGGTGATAGGGGAGTGTCAGCCGCATGAAAGATGATAATTTTCAGAGCTATATCTTGACTACTTACGGCTCTATTCGATGTCAAAGATGAACGTATTTTTTCAAGTTTTCAAAATAGAAGCAAACGGATGTGACGTCAGCTTCGTTATTTATCATTCGATTTCAATTGTTTTTGCTGTAGTCGATATTTCAGTCCTTTAGCTAAAACTTTGGCTAAGGATCGCACCCGGTATCCCTCGCTCCGAGTCATCGCTCTACCTCTAAGCTAACCGGCCCCACATCGGTGTGATGATGCGAACACAATAATGTTGGACTGTTCATTCTAAAACTTCAGAAATTCTTTTTGCAACCGTTAGTTTACACCTTGGGCTAAAGCTTAGTTACACATGAAATCAATGTTTGAGGCTCAAACCGTTGATGCAGCTCAAGCTGCTCTAGTTTATACCGTTATTGTCCGAGCGGTCAGTTATGTTTACATGTACATTGTGATTATCTTGTGGTCAGTTTTCGTTTCACATCGTAGTATGTGGAGGTATGCCTATTGTAGTAGGCCCCTAGTGGTTCCTACGTTAGGGTTAGTACTTCGCGTTTCTTTTTTAGATGTTATACCGCTGGGGACACTACCCTAGCCCGTGATCGTTCAGGTTCTTTTAGGATATAGTCCCAAAGTAACAGAAACGGTTAAAGGAGTGTCACCACCCTTGCAATTGCATGGGAGTGACTGCTTAAGTGGGGGTGAACTGCTGACCGGCAGTGAACTGCTTAAGTGGGGGTGAACTGCTGACCGGGCAGTAAACTGCTTAAGTGAGGGTGAACTGCTGACCGACCAGTACTGGGTACAACCAGTATGAGATTGTGCTCTTGTTTGAGGAGTGGGTGGGGAAGTAAATCACATTGAAGTGCCGGGGTGGCGTGTTGCAATGGCCAACTAGAGAGATCGCATCTTACGAGCTCTCTATTTGACTATTTAAACACATTGGTCTTCAATCTGACTTGTGGCTATGGAAATTGGCTGGCATACAATGACAAGACGGAAATAGCTGCCTAATTATCAGTCAGGATGGTCCGGCAAGACAAGCCTGTCTGACAGCTATATGCTCTTACGTCAGGCTGCCACTGTCATTTATTTTGAAGGGAAAAGAAAGACAATGACGTTTAACAATTTATCTTTTAGTTCAAATCACGAGCATAATAAGATTTAATGAGCAAGATATTTGTATATCTACATATGTATGTAGGCTATCTAATTTACTAGAGCTGATTTTTGGCAATTCGTTTTAATGGTGAAAGCCTACCTATCTAGGACGTTTATTTTAATGGTGGAATACTACCTTTCCAGGTTGGGTAGGCAAAAAGTTGAGTCTGCCACAGGTGAAAATATGAGTCCACCCCCAAATAGGCATTTTCTGGCCTTTATATACTGGTCAACAGGATTAACCTCTCGTGACCCCTTTTGGTCACTGTAAATATTTCATTGGCTGACCGCAAAGAATTTCAACCAATCAAATTCATTCTAGCTTTTACTTCGAACCTGATGCATGAATTTCCAGAGGTTGGTTTCCTTGCTAAAAAACGTGTTATACACCAGAAATTGACAATGTCATCCATAAATAACAGTGGATATATGAAGAACATATATCCATTTGCCTGTTATGAGTGAAAATGCCTAGAAATTCTACTGGGTAAGTAAAATATTCTTGCTTGTAAATCGCACTTCGTTCCCACCTCAGCTCGGACCCAACACAAAAAATCAATTCTGCCACACTATCATATAGTTACCGCGTTGTAACGGCGTTCGTCCGTGCGCTCGGTGTAAGTTTCAAGGCGGTGTCCGTCCGTCCGTGCGTCCGCACAATATTATACGTGATTAGCGAAAATGAGTGGCGAACAGCGTAGGTCATAATGGCGAGCACGGTAGCTCCTTACCATACATCAGATCAGACTGAGCAGACGCGAGTGACGGGGATTCCCCAATTTAGCTTAGTAAACGAGGAAGTCACGTGATCTTCAGTCTGTCGTCCGATTACAGTTTTCATACCAAAGGTAACGACATAAAATACGAAACAATACTGTAAGCACCTTTTCGGTATGGAGAAGCATATCGCCTTCCGTATCGTGATTTAATCTGACACCGTAAATGTAACCGGAGTTGTTTTATTGCTGAGACCACGCGATACTTACCTCTACAAACCAAAAAACACTCTCCAAACCTACCCTATAATATCCAATATAGACATATAGCTCCCATATTATCCCATACCTATTCTATATCCCATATTTTTTTTATTATAAGCACATAGTATTTGCACGGTTTATTTTTCGATATTTAGGGCCGTATGTGGTGCCTGTGGCAATTGTATTGCTCTGACTAACGTCTCGTAGAATCTCGTTCGGATTTGAATTTCGGGCGTGATCTACGAGATCGCGGCTCATTCCACCGTGAGACGCCAGCCAGAGCAGTCACAAATTTACATGTGTTTCGTAAATTAGTTTTCACACTATTCCAGGTAAGCACTTCTGTCTTTTGCTATTTTATGAACATGTTTCATGTATTATTTCACATAATTTATTCCCTTGTATTGACGTAATGATGGAGTACGACATAGTAAATTATGTTTTCATGTATTCTTTGCCGGCCGCGGGCCCGTCTGTTGTCACACACTGACATTGTACATGAAGACACCCCCGTTCATGAGAGAATAATATCAGTCATTATTAGCGGATAGTATTTGTACTATTAGCGGCGGAACATCCTGTGAGTAGATTTACCTATTCCATGCGTGCCCATATTTGTTCCCCCGGCCTGGTCAAGTTTAGTGCCATATAGAATCCTCTCATTGAGACGATTCTACCTGACCATGACTTGAACCTACCACTAGAGAATTGTAAATACTTGTATCCCATGGTTATTACATGTAGGCCCCCCCCGGCCGATAAATACACCTTTGTGACATACGTCTGCAATGTACATGATATGGGGCTATACTGAATCAGTGTATCAGCCGGGCCCTTGTACATATGGAAAACTATTGATACATAAGTATACTGGGTTTATACAATTTGCTAACGGAACAGTTCTGCTTGTAGTCGGTGACATAAATGATAACCCACATGCAGATAATTACTTAACAAAACCGAAGGAATGTAGAGGTGTACCGCTTTGAGCTGGCGCGTTATTATTGTAAATATTATTGTAAACACGCGCTATTTTTAAATAGTTTACGTCATATGTTGTAGACATGGTATTTGTATACCAGCGTAAACGCATTAACATTCGATAGAATTGCTAATAATAGTAATATCGTTTAGTGCTCTAGTGGGTAGATCTGCTGTTTAGTGATCGGACGGTCGTGAGTTCGACTCCTGCCAAAGGCATACATTTTTCTCTCGATTTTACTATTTTGGCGCCAGAGGTAACGCACACATCCCGAAACATTCGTGCATTTACTTTTAGTTTTACACAAAATTATAAAACACTTCACTTTGAACCTAATCATTGTGAAATGCTTTCTGCACATTCGTGTGTTATTGTGAAAGTCCACCTCGACTCACTACAAATGCAAATATGTTACGGAGAACACCATGTCGAAAAATAAACCTCTCACTTCAGATAATAAACAAATAAATAAATAAACGTGGATGCATGTGGTTCATAATTACCATGTCAATTGTTGTTACATGTAATAAAGATGCATTAAAAATAAAAAGAAAACACAAAAACAATATTTTAAAAAAAATATATATATATATAATGGCCAAAGTGAGGATCGAACGCATGCAGTGCAAAATTAAAATCAAATGCCACCGTTGGCCGCCAGTTTACCCACTGCTCCATGATTTAGCCTCGTCTTCATTCCCATGAAGGCCTCTTTTTTGTCTGAAATTTTTTGTTTGCTTTGTCACTTTCTTAACATTTAGAGCATTTATATTTTTGTGAAAATCATTTAATGGCTTGATATGCAGTAATTATTTACTGGTTATAAGTATACCAGCCTGACATGGCGTTGTTTACATGCTTTGTTTATATAAACATTGGTGAAATCAAAATAACTTCATTAGTGTCTGGTTTTCATAATGGTCGACACTAATTTTAAATGCAATTATATAATTTCCTGATCAATTATTTAGATAAATACTTCTGTATTTCAGATAATGACTAATCATAGACAAGTTTGGAACACGCTGTTATGGAGTAAAAACCGTAATTGCCAATTGTGGGTTCGTGTGTGGTACATGTAATGTGTCTCTTTGAAATTCATTATAAGTACCATCCACAAATTTGTAATTGGCAATTACAATTACATATAATGTGTCTCTTTTAAATTACTATTGTCATAACAACAGATAAACGCCGCACCTGAACTCGAATAATAGCATATCGTATACAACGATAAGCCGCGAAACGACAGTAGCTGGGCCAGAAAACATATTACATCATACTTTGCATAGCCCAATATCGATCATTCCCTGTCTGATATATTGTTCCCTGACCAACCGTCAAATATCATTATCATATAGGATAACACTGTTACGGCTGAGTCTCTATATATCACATGCACTCACACTCAGCCTTTTTCACGGTCTTACATACCATGGCTTCGTGCGAGAGGAGAATAAACTAGCTAGGTTAAATTAACCGCCTCATCGCCTCCTTCATTTAATGCACATATTTCAACTGTATTGCAGATATTAGTAAATTCGGAAACAAACGGACCAACGGTCATTGGCCTGTATTTTTCGGCTCAAATACCCGGGTTTGGAAGGTCCTCGAGCCAATTCCTACCCTTAAATATAAAATAATACTGAAGATAATAATAAATATATAAAATATAGTACATGCATATTAAAGGTGCATACCCACTCAGTAGGCACATCATGTACTTATAGGAATTACATAAGTGTATAAGTGTTTCACTATTCCACCAGTTTTAAAAATTGCCAATGCCCGCTATACAGATATAAACAGATGAAGCTATTTTCATATGCAAATGAGGCATGATACTTTTTCTGTACGACCACATTAAATTGTGCATAGCCGATAGCAACTAGAAAAAAATGTGTCTGACACAGTGATGTGCCAATGTGAATGTTTGCGACGGATGGACGGACAGACAGACGGACAGACTGACATGTTCGAATTATAATTATTTTTAATGCACACACACACCCCCCCCCCCCCCCACTGTAACATTGCTACGCTAATCAGATGAATCAAGATTTCAGAGAGGGGTGACGGGGGGGGGGGGGAGGGGGGGGGGAGGTGGGAGATGAGGGGACGGGAGGTTTTATGTGAAGGGCGAGAGACCCACCCCCGTCACCCTCTCATTTCATGCCTGCGTGGCTACGCATCTGGGGCCTGTCGTTTTGTCCTTACGACATTATGGTGGGTCAAAACGTCGTTATTATTATGACCGGATAATTTATGAAGGGCTATGAAAAAAGCTGACACCGGGAAAATGGCCCAGTTCCCCCCGCGGCGGGATATCTCTGTTGTGAGCTGGACTTTCCGCACAGTGTCACTGTGTATAAATGTTGTCTGTGACAGACACTGGTTTTGCAGGTCGCTTACCTGGCAATGTGACTCTAGACACTGTCGGATTCAGGTTACGGGTTTGTTCCGGCTCTGGATTGGCGAATAACATGCCATTGACTAAGTACTGCACTCTTTATTGTCGTATTTTTAACGGTTAACTGTGATTCATGTGACCGATAGTCAAAGTAGATTGCGTCACTGATTAGTATTATTTTCTAACCAGGTGAAGAGTAGAGAGGAGGCGGTAGAGAGTTAAAGTCTGGCCAGGGCGTTTGCCCACAGCAGGTTGATCTACATCTGCATGCGCGCAGTTGGATCAGGGTCTATACTGTCTGTGAGTTGTTATTTTAGATTGTTTTTAATCAGTGTGATTTAAGACCAGCCTGTGTAAATGCACAGTCTGATCAGGGTCTGCGCTGCTCCCAAAAGAATATATATGTCTACTTTGGTCCGGTGTTTCTCAACCCGTGCATGTGAGTTGGATCAGTTTGTGCATTAGCACAGTCTGATCGGGATCCACACGGTTTGCGAACATTGGAATATGATGCATAATTATTCACTCCGGATCTATGCTGTTAGCATTACGTTGGTAGTACAGACCAGTTTATGATTAGGTTATTGACCCCGATATGTCCTTCGGAGTCCGTGCCACCCGTAATTCCCTTTGGTTAAACCCAAACCACTCCTTTATCACATTTATTACAGCCAAATTGCTGTTTGAACCAATTGATGCAAATGGTGTCTATAATCCCATTCAGGGGAGATACATATAGATATATTAGAATAATAGCTGGTTATTGTATCTGCAGCTGTAGAGTTTCCATAGGTTGGTTCACATAATAAACTGAGCAAGGAGTGATTTGGGAATAGCCATTTTCCCTTTTTCGGGCTCGAGCATATACTCCAGTTCTACAAGTGAGTAGAGTGCATACTCACTTGTCTGCTTTTACCCTGCTTGCTTTGTGTGCTCAATGTCAGATTTGTGTGTTTTATGTTCAATGTTATTTGTGCAATTAAATTGTTTGCATAAGTAGGTCACGGTCGCATAACATATTGTGATTGCACTTAGTGAACCGTTCTTCACTAAGTTGTTCTTTAAATATGTTATAATGGGAAAGTAAGTGCAATCACTTACTGTAATTGTATTGTCTTGTATTGTTTGTAACCTTGCATGATTGTAATGTTTATGTTGTATTGTTGCAGGCGTCGGGCCTACTACATATACAGTGAATCTAAAATGTTATAGTCTTCATGACCCACCCCCTCCAATAGTATGTTTCAACCGGGCTAACGGGAGATACTATTACAATAGAATGGACTTAACTTTCCCTATAAGGCATGTAAACAGCGTATCCATAACAGGAAAGTAAATGGTTATAAGAATACTTTCACAAATACGTGTGCGTCGATGTGTAGTATACTTGTTCACCTAAACTAATTAAATTATTTATGTTGGACATGACGGGTTATACTGCTGGGAACTGATGTCAAAGTTACAACATGCTTGTGAAGCATTTTGCCCAGATGTCAAGTTGAACGTTTCTGAACATCTATTGGCAATATCAACTAGCAATGAAAACGATCGATTGGCCGTGCCTGAGCTTTAGCACAGCTCACTCTCCGATAATCAAGCTGTTTGCTTTCAAGCATAATATTAAAGAAATGGACAAATATTGGCAAGAATATAGTGTTGGCGGTGACGTACACCAGTCGACCAGGTTCTGAAAGCAAACGGTGTATACATGTACGGAGACCCGCAGGCGACAATTCGTTCCCTCAATTTAACAATTCGTTCCCACGAATAAAAATTCGTTCCCACGAATTAACAATTCGTTCCCACGAAATAACAATTCGTTCCCGTGGGAACGAATTGCTATATCGTGGGAACGAATTGTTAATTCGAGGGAACAAATTGTTAAATTGAGGGAACGAATTGTAATTTCGTGGGAACGAATTGTTAATTCGAGGTAACGAATTATTATATCGTGGGAATCAATTATTAATTCGAGGGAACGAATTGATAAATTGAGGGAACGAATTGTTATTTCGTGGGAACGAATTAATAAAAAAAATTCATGTCCAACTACGGGGCTCCGTATATTTGATCTAAAGGATGTGCAATATTTTACAGACTAACTTTGGTTATACCGCCTATGAATATCTGCTTAATTTAGTGTAGTTAAACCTGTAGACACAAAACATCTCTGGGTGAATTGATATGTGGCTGAAATGGAGATTATGGGTAATACGAACAGTGAACACCCTAGTTGCGAACGGTAACTCTTGCAATTTACTCCTGTACCTAATTGCTAGAGTTACCGTTCGCAACTATGTGCATCTATATCAGCCTGCGTACCCGCTCATAATGACCAGGATCTACATTGTTCGCCATTCAATCAATAAAGCATTCATCATTCTTCTGACAAACAGCACAATGGTTCATACAGTATATAGTTGAATGAATGTGATGACAGGCCATGAGCTAGACTGACAACTACTAAAACATAATACGGCTCACTCAGTAGGCACAACATGTTCTTTATAGGAATTAAATAAGTGTATTACTGTGTCACTATTCCACCAGTTCTGAAAATTACAAGTGCTCGCTATTCATATATCAAAGTACTGAAAGTACTGAAATATGGTCTCCACAAAAACTGATCACTTGCGGAACTAGAGACTGAAAGTTGCATATTTTCTCAATCAGCATCCAGAGGCAAATGTACGGTGATGGTGCAAACCTATTACCAGTCCACCCATACGTTTTCTCTAGAATAAATTACTTTCTGAAACTACCTAGGCTATTAATATACTATACAGGGATCCTCCAGATTATCCGACAAAAATGGCAGCGTTTTTATAATATTTTTCTTAACATCGCAGTTACGGGCATAAACTTTTCACAGAACAATCCTCGGTTCTTGCTTTCTCAGCTCATGTAAACTATTTAGCAAACTGTGACACCTTTCTCACTTAAAATTGGGTCAGATCATCTGTCGTAAGATTGCCCCAAAATTAACATTGACAATCAGTTATTAGGACAAACGTATACTTGTCTTATAACTTCTATTTTCACATTGAAATCATAAGTTTATCGCCCGTAAACCAGTGTGAACAGCATTGTGTTGTTCTGTCGAAAAATCAGTCACCCTTCGCTTCTTGGAAAACACCATATTTATAGAATTTATTGTTTTTATAGAACAACTCGGCAATGACGTGATGGGACATCCGTGTTCTATGAACACATTTTCTAGTTTCTCGATGTAAATATTCCGTTCTGATTTTAGAATTTTTCCGCCAATGCAACAGGTTAAATATTGGATCGAACTCGTCGGTTCGGCCGTAAATGACCTTATCTAGAGATAAGCCATCAAACGAACAATTTGACCCTCGGGTACAACTATATAACTTAACCGAATGCCGCATATATATTACCCAAATGCTCTGCTATTCTCGATTTTTGTGTGAATATTACAGAACCTTAATAAGGTGCAACGTGTCTACACGGGATCTAAGTTGACTGTTTATTGAACAGGTAAGTTCATCTCCATAACTGGATTAACGTGTGAACGCAATGCCTGTATTTGCAAGTACATTATGTACATGTACTAGGTATACAGGTAAAGCATATACGGCTGTGTTCGTCGCTAGCATTGAATGGACTGGTGCTTATACATTGGAACCTCTCTAAACTGGACACCATGTAGTCTCGTATGTTGGTAATTTTAAGGGGTTTCATTCTCATTTAACTCCGATGGTGTTCTGTTCGCGATCGCAAACAAGAACAGATGTTTTGGGGTGGTCATGTGTCTGATTTACAGTGGAACCTCCCTAAACCGGACACCCTGGGGACCTCCCAGGGGTCCGGTTTAGAGAGATTCTACTGTATTCATGTTTCTAGTATCGTGTGATTAAAATAAACTGTCACAAATTTTTTATCCTGGTCTACCATAGGCACACGAATATTCCGTTTCTAGTATTGGGCGGCATAGGTTAAAGCAACCAGTGACAAAGAAAACCGCTATCATGATTTACACTACGCAACCAGACACCAGAAACATTACTATTCCCTGTTTCTAGTAACATGCCACATCAAGATACGTACACGTGAACTAGCAGTGCGTTTTACCTTTTCGGCACAAGGCCAGGCAAAAAGCAATTGCAATTCACTATTAAACGTTTCAATTTCGGTTTAAAACTTATGTAATTAATACACGTTTTAAACACATACAAATATATTCATTGCAGTGCGATTTTACATTTAACCCTTCCAACACTACATCACTCATTTGTGATGTTGCACACAGTGTATATCCGAGTGAGCCGGCTCGTAACCAGGTAACCAGCCGTCTCATCAGGATTTGCACTTTTTGGAAGTTTTTGAAAACACCCCCTAAATAAATGGACTGCCTGTAGAGTTAATGCCCTTGATCATGTTGTGGTACGGACTGTACAACAACATGGCCTATCAATTAATTGATCAGGATCTGCCCTGTTTGTCATTCCATCAATAAAACAACCGTCGTACTTCTAGCAAAAAATATAGATGAATATCAGGCTACAAGAGCGTTCTATTTGATAAGTAACTACACTGGTCACAAATCCCATAAGCCCCATTTCTCCAGTCACAGCCAAAACTAATAACATTATGTTTAAACTGAACCATGAAGACATGTTTTCTTGTGACGTGTAGTAGATTTGGTACGCAACTATTGGGTGTCTGGCTATAATTACACTTGTTATATTTAATAGTTTTTGTTTTATCTCACGTTTTGATATGTACATGTAGTGAACAAAACAAACGCACAACTATGGATTTTAAATCTATAATTAGCCGACCAGTGGATTCGTAATTTGCCACCATCGCCATAATAGATTCATTTATTACACTCTTGCAAATTATTTGCGCAGGTTTGGCTGTGAGAGAAAACCCGTAATCAACTCCTTACACATAATACACCGTGAAGGAGAACACCCGTAACTGCGCGCCTGTTTTCTTGGAAACCACGAGCTACCATGCACAGTGCTTTATTTGTATTACAGTCAAAATAAAGTTATTTGAAAATTTGGAAAGTGTCTCCACTAATCTAGAATGTTAATGTAATTGAACACATTTCAAACATGCACTCAAATATATCTGGTTCATAGAAACAGCTGCGTAAATTGGATTTCAAAAAGTTTACATGACTTCACATTAGACGTCATACAACGTAACGTCAAAACGCGAGAAGACACGCCATTGTATAACTATTCATGCTGCACATCACAATTCATTGATTATAATCTCAAAAATAGACTAACTGTGCATATATATCCGCCGTGGAAGTGTAATAAATAGGATATTCCAACGTACATGTTTGAATAGCGGAATTAATACACTCGTGTCCGTCGGCGTCCGGGCTACGCTCACTCGTTACTTACGCGGAAGCCAACACACACTCGTGTATTATGTCCCGGTATTCAAAATGTACGATGGAATATCCTCTATATACATGTGTCGTCAGAAAGATATATTGTAATTTTTTCAGAATTTAGGTCAGAATATAATTGAGAAAATGTGGAGATGTAACATACATGATCGTATAATTGTTACAACCTGTCCGATAAAAATACCGGCAGTATATTCTCTCGTCGGGAATAATTAATTTGAAAATTAAATGTGCAATTTAGTTTTGTTGTGTTTCAGAAAAGTACATTCAGCGCCTGTGTAAACTAAAAAACAGCCATGCTAAAAACAAGGGCGGATTCACATAGGGGAAAACCTGGCGCCCCTCCCCCCCCCCCCCCTAAAAGTTGGCGAATAAAGATATTTATCCCGTCAACACAGTGCGTATGTGCCATGAAACACGGTGCCGTGAAACATTTTTGATATCCTGCCAATACGACCTAAGCACTGCGTATGAATATGTGCGGTGACTGGGGTTATTTATATTGCCTTTTACAGCTATGTGTAGGTGTTGACGGGATAAATATAATAGTAGGTTAGTGCCGTGAATGGGAAAACATATCTGGCGCGGCACGGAAACGAGATGTGTTCGGCAGAGCCTCGCCCATCCCGTTTCCTGAGCCTTGCCAAATATGTTTTCCCATTCACGGCACTAACCTACTATTCTCTATGTTTGCTCTAAAATGCGCCATAGCGCAGCAAAATGGGGTGTAGATATCAAAAACATTCGGGAGGGCATACCGACGGACCCACCTAGCAGTCTCCCCAGCTCCGCTTGGTCGACGAACAAACGGTGCTAGTTCGAAAATATAGTAAACTATTTCAATTAAAGGTACATGCCCACTCATAGGCACAAACTGTTATTTATAGGAATGAAATAAGTGAACAATTGTGTCACTATTCCACCAGGTCTAAAATCTACTAGTGCCCGGAATACAGATATAATCATCTAGTAATATTTATTTTATTGATAGTGACGCGCGGTGGTATCGGGCTATTTTCATATGCAAATGAGGCATGATATTTTTTGATTATTTATGCTAATTAAATGCGTCACCTGAACACAATAATATTTCAGACAGATAAGTATGTTCATTGCACATCAAAAATAAATACAGAGAATAAATAGTAATGTCCGTTAACATTTTAAGGAAACACGGTTATCGCCCTTGATAACAGTGTGGAAATTTTCGTTTGATATAAAATGTATATAATAATGCCAATCAATACGTGGGGTAATGATGAATGAATGTTTATTTTGCCAGAAAATTTCTCTGACATAAAGAACAGTTTATGCCCAATGAGTGGGCGTGCACCTTTAAGAAGTCCCGCCCCCCCCCCCCCCCACCCCAGAACCTGAAATCCTGGATCCGCCCCTGAAAAAACACCATGGCGTACGTACATGTATTTTGCATAGCTGCACACTGACACTATAACCCAGTCAGTAATTTACACACTAAATTTGTCCCGATCATAACATTGATTTTGTTGGAATGACGCTCCACACTGCGACATTTGTTCGAAGCGGCTCATATGAATTTAGACGCGTTTAATCTGCAAATCTGGACTGTGTGTGTATTTGCTTTATATTATTTACACGCCTCCGAC